>APFE031025425.1:0-61941 GCA_000404065.3 Pinus taeda | reverse complement strand
GGTCCGTAGGGCGGCAGACTCGGCTTCCTAAGGATAAAAGTTGTAATCCTATAGGGGTCTCCCAAAATATACGCGACGGTACGTGGGAGCACAGTCCATACTGGTACCTATCGCTTCACCGTGGAGGAATCACCCAACCACTCGACGATAATCTACCAGGCTTAACGACGCCGGAACACGTCTCTAGCCTAGACCTCTAAAGTATAAGCGTTAGGTTCCAAAGCGTTGTTAGGTTCATTGAAATTTTTTTTTACGTTGATCTTTTAATTAAGTTTCGGTTTGCTGGCCTTAGCGAATGTAATCTCTCGAAAAAGAAACTAAATGCAACTACATGAAAAACTGAATTCGTTTTGCTTGTATGAAAACTAGCTATAGGAGAGCGAAGAGGTTCATGTAAACAAAACAATGTCCAAATAATTCTAATGCAGCTAATTGATAAGAAAAGAAAAAACTCTTTTTTTTTTTGAAACAAAAAAGAATTACCACAAAATGACTAAATGATAAAACAAAAAAATAAACTTTTTCTTTTCTCTTTTCTTTTTAAATAATAAAAAAAATTGACGATGCACGTAAAGCTTTCAAGAGACGTTCATTGCCGGAAAATTACTTTTAAAGAAACCAATAGCCAGTTTTTTCGAAACAAAAACAACCACCTAACAAGGCAAAAGAAAAACGAGAGTTTCACGCAACCATGTAAGCTGACCAATAGATCCATAGGGGGCATGCACAGGGCAAAAACCAGATCCAAGCAACAGAGGTTGACCAACAGGCTTCTAAACAGATCTGACCAGTGTGGCGTGACTGTGGGCCTGTAACTCGCGCTAACAAGAGTATAGCGCGAGATGTATGAAAGTAGATTGCGCCCAGTAGCACGACTGTCAAGAGGAAAAGTGCGCTGGCAGGGAACTGACAGGCAAAAAATACAGAGGCGCGACTGAGAGCCTGAAACCCGCGCTAACCAGAACGTAGCGCGAGATGTATGAAAACAGATCGCGCCCAGTAGCGCGACTGTCCAGAAGACAAGCGCGCTGGCGCGAGCTTGCTTAAAAAAAAAGAAAAAGAACTAAACAGGGCCAGTGAATAAAAAAAAAAGTAAGGACTGTAGGCAAAGAAAATGTTCAGATCAGACAATGATAGTAAAAAGACATGCAAAGCAAGACTTATATCATCCAGTTTGTAAATCAACCCAGAGATAGACTGAAGGGGCGTTGATCTACTTCACTTCTGCATGGCGGAAGTGTTTCGAAGGCTGCCTGGCCGCTCTTCAGGCTCCGTCCTTGATTTACAAAATCAGACAATATAGCTTAAACAATCAACAGACAAACTCCCCAGTGGAGTCGCCAATTTGTTGCGGAGGTAAATCCCCTCTGCGAACAGAGGTGGATCCCACTAGCCCCACAGGGGTCTAGCAACAATCAATCACGCTGCATGCAAGTTTCTAGCTATATAATTTAAAAGTCGATCTAGGAGACCAACCTGGGATCCAACGCTTGTTTGTTGTGGGGGAAGTGTCGCTCCTATCCTCTATCTCCGGCCGGTCGCTATCCGCACATAGATACCTGCACAAGTGAAGAATAAACCACAACAAGCATAAAATCCAAAAACATACAGCTATGTACCAGTCAAGCAAGATACAATTCACATATCACTGATGTAACACATGAATGAAACCATAATGACAGTCGCTTTGCATTAAATAGAAATGAGAGAAGAAATTACAACCACTTAAGGCTTGAGACTGTAAAACTCCTCTAGCTGGGTGGGCAGTCAGTCCGACACGTCTTGCAAAATCACTTTCTCTCTCAACAATCCGGCAGCATAACCTTACTTTCAACTTTTAGCTCAAAAAGTATCTCTCTCACACTAGCTTGTTTTCTCTTTTGCTTTAGCCTCCAAAAAACTCTCTAGCCTGTTCATTATGGGGAGACAGGCTTTTATAGATAAAGGGAGAGGAGATATACATCGTATGTGGACACATTCTGAGTTTTCGTAATGTCTCATAATAGCCATTGTCTTGGATAGAAAAGCCGAAACCCGGATGCTTTTGTGGGCTTTTTCCTTCAGGGAACTGAGTGAGTCGCAAGGGAAAAAACATTCTAGCATGCGCTGGCCAAAATCATGCCCAAATTGTGTGCCGCGGGCCGTGCTCTGGGACAGAGCACTTATGGGCGCGCCCTCTTTGTAAGGACTGGGCCATTGGCGCGGGGTAATATACTGTGTGCCTGCGCTACTGGGAAAAAGGCATTTTCCAAGGCTAATCTTCAGAAGGTGTCTTCAGGGTTATTGTACTTCATACTCAGGAGGCCTCAATGCAAGTGTTTTCAAGTTATGTCACTGGTCATTGGTCCGTAAATGTGTCCTCCAATGTGTGACAGTGGGGGCGCGACAAGGACTGTGGCCGATGGTGACAAATTACTGCGTAACAATACATATACTCCCCTGGATGATTTCTGTACAGGTGGGATGAAATCTATTGATAAAATGTTGTAGATGGATTAAAAAGTAAACTTTATTGCTGCTCCTTGTTCTTCATGCTCTGGTTCTTGAATTGTTGTTTAGGTCCCTCTGTAACGATTTCTTGACTCAGGTCCCTCTGCAATGCTTATGGAATATGTACATGTTGCTTTGCCATTAGCAAGTCTTTTAGGTCCCTCTGTAATAATTTCTCGTTTCAGGTCCCTACATTGACAATACAAGTTCCATCTATACTTCAGCTTTCCAGCTAAAGTTCTGATGCAATGCTCCCCCTTGCTTAAGATTTGACTTGTCCTCAAGTCAGTTGTCGGTGGAGAGTTTCCTGCATTGAAATTTTGTGAGAACAGTAGAACAAGAATATAGAATTCATAGAGTCCAAGTTGCCTTGGTTTTCCCCTATGAATTTTTGTTTTCTTGGTGCCAGTTTCCTAGTTTTCACTAGCAAACAAGTTATTTATTTTTATATGTTTTTTATATATTTTTTATGTATTTTTTATTGTATTTTTTTTTTATTCGTCTACAAGACTGGAAGATGGCTGAGCCTGGTGTGCCATAATTTTCAGTTATGTATCCTTTACCAGTTGTTTCATAAATTCTTCCTTACTAATAGGCCTATTATAAACTTTGAGCCTATGTCCATTCACTACAAATGAGGTGGAGTCTTGGTCGATTGTCTTGATCTTTACTGCTCCATTATCAAAGATTTCTTCAATTTGATATGGGCCTAGCCAGTGTGTCATAAACATTGCTTTGAAGTCTTTGAATTTGGAGTCAAAAAGTAAGGCCCAGTCTCCCTTGTGAAATGTCTTAGTTTTGATATATCTGTCGTGCCACTTCATTCTTTGTTGTTGCACCAATGGGGTAAGTTCTATAGCTTGTTGGCGATGCTCATCTAGTTGATTCAGTTCCATGATCTGTTGTTGTTTTACTTCAGTCAGGTCCAGTCCTAGTTCAGCTACTAGTCTGTATGTTTGTATCTGAAACTCTATAGGCAATAAGGCCTCTTTTCCATATACCAACTAGTATGGACTAAAACCAGTTGTATTCTTCCATGTGATTTTGTAGGCCCATAGTGCATCTTTTAACTTCTCAGACCAATCTCGTCTGTTCAGCTATACTGTTTTAGTCATGATATTTTCTAGGACTTTATTTGTTGATTCAACCTGGCCATTTGCTTGAGGGTGATATGGTGTAGACTTCATGTGTTTGATCTTGTATTTCTCTGTTAGATCCCGTACCAGCTTCGATGTAAATTGTGTCCCTTGATCTGTTACAATTTGTCTAGGTACTCCGTATCTTACAAAGATTTCTTCAAAGAGAAAGGTCACCACTGTATCTTCTGTTGTTCTGTTCACTGCTTTGGCCTCCGCCCATTTGGTTACATAGTCTGTGCATACTAGGATGTACCTCCTTCCATTTGATGGTGGATTAATAGGTCCAACAAAGTCAAGTGCCCATTGCTCAAATGGTTCTATGAGGACCTGTGGCTTGAGCAACATCTCATCTGATGTGATTGGCCCCCTTGTTCTTTGGCAACTGTCACATTGCTTGACATATGCCTTAGAGTCTCTGAAGATGGATGGCCAGTAATAGCCCAATTGCAGCACCTTATATGTTGTTCATTTGTCTGCAAAATGACCACCACATGGTTCATCATGACATGCTCTCAGAATGTCTAATATTTCATCTTCTCGCACACTTTTTCTAATCATTAGATCTAAACCAATATAAAATAAATCACCATTTACCCAACTATACCTAGAACTTTCTCTAACAATTTTTCTTCTTTGCTTTTTAGTGAATTGAGTTGGAAATTTTCCAGAAGATAAATAATTTGCAATTTCTGCAAACCATGGTGTTTTTACTGTTATGGAAAACAGATGTTCATCTGGAAAGTTGTCTACAACCGGATTTGGGTCATTGGGTGATTGTATGCGAGACAGAAAGTCAGCCACTTGATTTTCCTTGCCTCGTCGGTCTTGTATTGTGATATTAAATTCTTGCAATAACAGTAACCATCTTGTTATTCTTCCATTGGTGATGGGTTTATTCATCAAGTATTTGAGTGTTGAATGATCTGTATGAATGAAAACTTTATATCCTGTTATATAGTGCCTGAATTTGTTTACTGCATGTATAACAGCTAACATTTCTTTCTCTGTGACTGTGTAGTTCAATTCTGCAGGTGTTAGATTCTTGCTTATAAAGTATATTGCATAATTGAAAAAGTTCTCTTTCTGCCCAAGAGAGACACCTATCACAGTGTCTGATGCATCAGTTGAAATATGAAATGGTAAAGACCAGTTTGGCCCACGGAGAATGGGTGCCACTAACAATTTTTCTTTTTAAGATTTGAAATGCATTTTGACAACTATTTGTCCATTGAAATTCAACATCTCTTGCTAATAGTTTGAACAGAGGTTGGGCTATTTTACTAAAGTTTTCAATGAATCGTCTATAGTAGTCTGCATAGCCCAAAAAACTTCTTACCTCCTTTTGTGTTGTAGGTGGCATCAGGTTAACTAGGACTTGGATTTTTGCTGGATCCACCTTAATTCCTAAAGCGGAAATATGGTGTCCCATAACTATACCTTCTATCAACATCATATAGCATTTTTCGTTGCTCAATGACAAATTTTTTTCTATACATCTTTTCAAGACTTTCTCAAGATTGTTGAGGCAATCATTATACGTGTTTCCATAAACTGTGAAGTCATCCATATAAACCTCTACACATTCATGGACTAGGTCAGCAAATATTGCAAGCACTGCTCTTTGGAAAGTTGCAGGTGCATTGCATAAACCAAATGGCAAGCCATTATACGCATAGGTTCCCAATGGGCAAGTAAATGTTGTCTTGTCTCGGTCTTCTGTTGCTATTCTAATCTGGTTGTATCCGCTAAACCCATCCAAGAAAGAGAAAAATTTCTTTCCAGCTAATGAGTCTAACACCTGGTCAATGAGTGGTAAAGGAAAATGATCTTTTAGTGTGGCTTTGTTTAATTCCTGATAGTCTACACATACCCTCCATTTTCCATTTTTCTTTGGTACTATTACCAATGGAGAAACCCATTGACTATCTAAAATAGGATAGATGAATCCAACATTTAACAATTTTTGCAATTCCTCCTTCACTATTTCTTTCATCATGGGATTCGTTCTTCTTTGAGGTTGCCTTATAGGTTTGATTTGATCGTCTGTATAGATGTGGTGGATACATGTGCTGGGATGGATTCCTTGCATATCAGTATAATCCCAAGCAAAAGCTTTTGAGTATTTTTGTAATAATGCAATTACCTCTTGTTCTTATGCTGATTGCAACTGGTTTCAAATGTTTAAATGTTTCCCAGGATATACCTCAATTGTTTTTATTGTTGGATTGGAGATTGTGTTTACAGGAAATATGTCTATAAAAGAATTCCGCAAAGTTTGAACAATACAAGTTTCCTAAAAACATTGATTCAAAAGGTCACTTGCAGCTTCATATTTGACTTCTCTAAGTTGCTCTGAAATACTTGGTTCCGAAATGAAAAGATCCATTAAGTCTTCATTCTCTTCCTCTTCTCTAAAGTCAAAGAATTGATTTATACTTAAAATCGATTTAGTTTGTTGTTTTTCTTGAGTTTCAAGTACTGATTCTAAAGAAGTTGATTGTGCAGGTGAATAAAGAGCAATGTGTTTCCTTTCATCTTCATGTGAAATAATCATGCTTCCTGATCTGCATCCTATGAAGGCATCAGCGGTAGCTAACCATGGTCTGCCTAAGATTAGAGGATGTCCTCCAAAATTTGTTTTTGGTTGCAAGATAAGGAAGTCAACAGAATACTCCCATGAATCCAAAGAGACTATGATATCTTCTAATATTCCTTCCGGAACAACTTTAGATCTGTCTGCTAGTTCTAAAATTGTATAAGTTGATCTAATGTTGTTTAAATGCAGAGTTTTCATTGTCTCTATTGTCATTACATTTATAGCTGCTCCCAAGTCTATTAATGTGTTTGGTACTGAGAAATTATTTATTGATATAGTAACCATAGGGATACCAGGATCAATATATTTCTCTACAATAGTTTGTGTAGACATGAGGCTTGCTAGTTTACCAATGACTTGGATTGTAGTAGGACCCTTCTTCTTTTTCCCTGATTTCTTAATGCATAATTCCTTTATTGTTTTAGCATATATTGGTATTTCTTTAATTGCCTTCAACAAAGGAATTTTTACATAAGAATTTTTTAACTCATCTAAAATATCAAATTCAGGAAGGGTTATTTCTTTTTGTTGTTCCACTAACCTTTCAAGATAAGGTGGTGTTTGAGTTGTAATTGTTTTTCCTTTCTGAATTTGTATTTCAGTTTGTGATGTTTCAGGTGATTCTCCTTGTTCAGTTGGTTCTTCTATGATTGGTGGAGAATCCTTTTTAAGCACCTTTCCAGACCTTAAATGGACATCATTTAGAGGAAGAATAGAATACGTCGGAAAATATGCTGCTTCCTCTACAGTGTATGCAGACTTGTCCACTTTATTATTCGGATTTGCCACTGGTTGGGCTGGTAATTGAGTTGGTTTGGGTTGGTTTGAGGGTAGCTATAACTGTTGTGGTTGGGTCAACAATGGTGGTGGATTCTGTTGTTGAAATGGCATGGATGGTGGATATGCAGAATTTTGTTGCGGAAATGGCATGGATTGTGGATATTGCGGATATGGAAATGGTTGTTGGTAGTGTTGCTGGTAGTGTTGTTGATACTGTTGAGGTGGTTGGTTTCCATAACCATATCCTTTCCAACCTTGTGCAGGTTGTTGTGGATATTGTTGTGGAGGCCAAGCTTGCCATGGTATTGGACGGGTCCAAATATTTTGAGGTGGATAGAGGTAATTTTGTTGAGGGAATTGTTGCGGATTTTGTTGAGGCATCCTAGGTTGCCATGGTCTTCGTGGTGCTACATAATAAAAACCTTCTATTCTTGGCACTTCTTCCATTGAGTTCATTTGTAATTCTTTCAATCTTAAACAGTTTTCTGTGGAATGATTTTCTGTACAAAGACCACATACATGAATATTATCCAAAGGACATTCTCTCAATGGATATTTCTTTCTACATTTGGAACAAAAGATTACTAGAGCTTGTTCTTGTTCTTCTTTCTTCTTGTTTGCCTTTAGAACATCCACTTGTGTTCCTAATGTACTTAAGAGGTCTGTTTTGAAGTTTTCCAATAAGCTTCCTATTTCTGCTCTTGTTTTCCCTCCTACAGCTGACTTTGTTCCTTTTGAACTTACTTCTCTTTTTCCAGTTTTTGATCTTCCTCTAGAATATTTTTGACATAACTCAACAATTTCTTCGAATGGCAGGTTTGAAATGTCTCCTTTACCCATTACATTCAAAATGTCAAGGTATTCATCCCTTACACCCTTGAGAAAGATTATTCGAATGGTTTCCTGATTTAAAGAGTGTTGTTTAGATTTTTGTAGATTATATGCAAATCTTTCCAAATATTCCTCTAAACTTTCATCTTCTTGTTGTGTAATTCTGAAAACATCTTCCTTGGAATCTCTAGATCTACAATAAGCTTGATATTTTTTAAGGAAGACTGATCTCATCTCATCCCAAGAATTTATTGTTTGCTCTCCTAAACCCATGAACCATTTTAAAGCTGTTGCTTTTAATGTTGCAGGAAAAAGACGAAGTTTATGAATGTCATCACTGTATCCATATGTTCTACATAGAATATCAAATTCAAACATAAAAGCATCAGAATCTTTCATGGACATTCCATAAAAATTTGGAAATACAGAAGGTGGAATATTTTTCATTTTCACTTCTTCTCCTAATATTGCACTTGTGTCTACTATTGGAAAGCCAAAGGTAGCCTCTTGATCATTACCATCTTCTTGTCTTTTCTGATCATTTTCTATCTTCCTATAATTTTCTTGTTTTGCCTCCTCCTCTCTTTTTCTTCTCCATTCCCATTGTTGTCTTTCATACTCAATTCGTTGTTCAGGAGTAAAGATAATAGATCCATGTCCTTCTTCCGCCATTGATTTAGTTGTTTCAATTTTAGGTGAAGATTTAGGTTGTTCAAAGACAAGTTGATTTATAGATGGAAAGACAGGTAGTTTTCCTTTGATAATTTCCTTTTGTTTTCCTGAAGTTGATGGTTGTTTTTGTTTTGATTCCCAAGCTAACAAAGTTTTCCTCTCAATCAAAGTTAATCTTTGTCCAGTTCTTTGTTTCTCTTCCAATTCCTCAATTATTGGATTACCAGTAACTGGGGTGTTTGATGATCCTATCTCTATTTGTGGGGGGTTTTTAATAAATCTACCTTGAGGATCTCTATATCTAGGCATAAAGAAACATAATTAAAAAGGAATGTAACTAATGTTTTTGTTTGATTTGGAATTTATCTTTCTATTGACTATGCCGATATTTTCCTCCTCGGCAACGGTGCCAAAATGTTGAGCTAATTTGTTTACCGAAATTAACACAACTATTTCTTATCAATCCAGGTTGTTTATGCTTTGAGGGAAGTTCACTATATGTGAAGATAAGATGTAATCAAACCTTGAAAGATAAGTTATTCAAAATCTTAAAGCAATACATCCTACAACTCTAATTCAATTAGTTTAAAGTAGAGGAAAAATATTGAAATGGTTCTTGACTCAAGAAGTCCACCTTTGCCTCAACTACCACTTAATGAATCAGAGATTAAAACCACGAACTTAAGATGGATAAATTGTTAATGAAAGAAGATCTTAACTTAAGATACACATAAGGTATTTCATCATAATTCATTCATCTCAATACCAAAATCACAATAAGAAACTACTTGCATGCAAACAAAGGAAACTAGTTTTAATTCATCATTTTAGTAGAAGGGATGCTCAACTTGAACTCTTGTTTTTCTCCAACTTAATAAAGTGATGAATAAGCTAAGAACTAATGCAATCAATCACCATGCATGAACCATAAAGCAATCTGAAGTAAAGCCTTGAAAAACTAGTTCTACAATAAACATATTACAAGAAATAAAACTAGTTAACAAAGAAGTGTACTTAGCTTGGAGTGGGGGGCCTCCACCCTTGCCTTGCACACTTGAGAAGTGTTATCAGCAGTTCAAATCAGTTATGCATCCATAGCATTGAGCAGCAAAATAGTAATAGCACAAGTCCTCAAATTAACTCCTCAATCCAAAAGTGTCACAACATAAAAGTATAATAAGTCAATACATAAGCCATCAAAGTTGTGGCTCTTAAATAAGAAGTCTCATGAAAAAAACTGATCTATATTCACTCTAACAAACCCATCTACTATAATCCATCTATATAAGTTGAATTCACTACTCCCATCCCAAGAAATATGACCAATCCCATAGAATCTCAAAACTGCCCTATTTCTATGGGATTTTTGAATGACTAGTCATGATTGACTAGCACCAAATGGGTCTAATAAAGTTTTTTCTGTTCGAAATAAGCATAGCTGGCTTAGTCCTAGTTCCCAATCTATTAATCCATGCATTCAATTCGTGCCCAGGTGTCCTGCAACCACATCAACCATAAAGCTATTACGGGAATTTCTGAATTTGTCAAATTTGCACTTAAAATCAAACTTTCATAAAAACTTTAGAAATTGAAAAATTAAAATTAAATACCTGAATGGATATCAAATATACATCAAAATGGGATGAATGAAGTGAAAATGGATGATAAGTAGATGGATTAGTAAGTTTCTTAGAGCAAAATAAGACCAAAACTAAGGCTCAACAATAATATTTGTCACAATTAGATGTTGGACCATGGTTGCCCATGGTTGATTTTCATCTTGAGACAATCTTCGACACAATGTGGAAATGTATCATCTTTGTCCATGGTTGACCATGATTGTAAACCAAAGGTATTTATATCAAACCCTAGGATTAATTAATATAAACCCTATGAATAATATTATGCATTAGGAATATTAACCCTTAGACTAAAAAACCCAAGGGATTGATATTGTAAACGCAAAGGATTAATTCTAAAACCGCAAGGTATTATAAACCCAAGGGATTAATTCTAAAACCCCAAGAATTAATATTATAAACGAAAGGATTCAGTTGGCCATGGTTCATTTTCATATTGAGAAAGCTTTTGTCACAAAGTGATGTTGGATGATGGTTTATAATGGTTGAGCATGGCATTAATATTAAGCCATGGTGATCATGGTTGAGCATGGGATTAATATTAAACCATGGTTGAGCCCTTAGATTAATAAAACCAAGGATTTGGTATTATAAACCCAACAAAATAATAAAACCAAGGGATCAATATTAAAACCCCAAGGGATTATGAACCCAAGAGAATAATATTAAACCAAAGGGATTAATATTATAAACCCACGGTATGTGTGCAATGCACATTAACTCCCCCAACCCCCACCCTCATATCCCACTTGTTTATATTATTTCTCGTTCATTTAGGCTTTGCCCCTCTGTCCTCTTCTTATTACAAATCGATCGACTCGATTTGGCACTCATCTCACTTTATTCCCCCTGATTGGTGCTATTCCCTTTCATTCCAGTAGAGGCCATGTATGAGATAGCTATTCCCTTTCCACTTTTTTCCCCATTCCATCTTTTGATCTACCGACTTTTGAGGAGACTGATGCTGTAACTCTGCACAAGTGCAGATGACGGGCAGGCCTGATGACGGGGATTAAGAGATAACGCTTACTGAGTGACTCTTAAAGGCCCCTGACGAAAAAATGAAGATATCTGGTTATCGAAGCCCATCCAACAAGGCTCTCCTAATTGACAATTATCCATCCATAAATGTTTCTGAAGTTTTGTCTTTAGTTCCTCAATCCGGCCCGGGATCTCTGCTAAAGTTTTTGGCTGGCTATAGAGAATAATACTAGCGAAGGTTGTTTCATTCCAAAACAAAGAAGTTATGAGATAATAAGGTGGGTAAGTATCTCAGAAGGTGGTTAGTTCATTCCTAGGTTTTATCCGTAGCTCTTCCTTGGTGGGCTTCGCATCCTGTTGTTATAGAAGAAATGAAATTGCATAAAAGAAATAAGGACCTCGCTCGAAAGTGAAACGAAATGGGGGACACTGTCGGGTATGCCTGACAAAGAGAATTGCTTGCAACGCAACCCATAGGCTTTCTCTCCAGTACTCTGTCCATCAATTCTTCTTTCCATGCTCCGAGATGAGTTGACTTTCGAGTAGTCGATGATTCTAGAGGTCACTGTGACAAGGTCAGTCGATAGCTGATCACATAGCACAGTTGTCATAGCTGAGAGCCGAGCTTAGCCAGTTGTAATTGTGATGGATTGGTTACTAATCCAATGCGCTAAGAAACTCCACTAATCAACTGGGCTTCAGGGAACAATGTTACCTCTTTTTTCTATGATTGGAAATCCTGTAATTTTACATATCTATATGATCAAGTCCTTGGGTTTACAAAATAGTGTTATAAAAATGCGTGTGATTATCAAGCCGCAGATACGAGTGAGCCCTCACCATATGAATAAGTGAGTGTGGCTAACGCACCCTCTCCTGGATACTCGGAGCTGTGCTTACGCAACCCTCACACAAATGAATAGTGAGTGACCCCTAAGAAGTAAGATAAATATTATGAACCCTAAAATAAACATAGTTTACCATGGTCGATTTTCATATTGATACAATCAATGTCATAATGTGACGTTGGACCATGCTTGACCTTGGTTGATTTTCATATTTAGACAATCTTTGGCAGAATGTGAGATTGGAGCATGGTTGACCATGGTTGATTTTTATATTGAAACAATTTATGTCATAATGTGACATTGGATCCTAGTTGACCATGATTTCTTTTACAAAACATGGTTGACCTTTGTCGACCATGATTGACCATGGTTGACCATGATATTATAAATCCAAGGGATTAATACTAAAAACTAAAGGGATTATAATCCCAAGGAAATAATATTAAACCCAAGGGAATAATATTGAACACTAGGAATATGAACCCTTAAATTAATAAACCCAAGGGAATAATATTAAACCATAGGAATATGAACCCTTAGATAAATAAACCTAAGGGATCATGAACCCAAGAGAATATTATTAAACCCAAGCGATTAATTTTATAAACCCAAGGTATATAAACCTTAAGATAAATATTATAAACCCTAAAATAAACAATGTTTACCATAGATGACCATGGTTGATTTTCATATTGAGACAATCGTTGTCATAATATGGCATTGGATCATGGTTATCCATGGTTGATCAAGATTGATTTTCATATCGACACATTCTTTATCACAATGCGACGTTGGACCATGGTTGACCAAGGTTCATTTTCATATTGAGACAATATTTGTGACATTGAAATGTTGGACCATGGTTGGCCATGATTGACCATGGTTGACCATGATTGGCCATGGTTGACCATGATTAACAATGATTGAACATGGTTAGCCATGATTGATATTATAAAAGCAAGGTATTAATAATAAAACCAAAGGGATTATAAACACAAGAGAATATTATTAAACCCAATGGAATAACATAAACCCAAGGTATATAACCTCTAAGACAAAAATTATAAACCCTTAAATAAACATGGTTGACCATAGTTTATTTTCATATTGAGACAATCGTTGTCATAATGCGATGGTGTACCATGGTTGACCATGGTTGGACCCTTAGATTGATAAAACTAAGGGGTTGATATTATAAACCCAAGGGAATAATAAACCCAAGTGACTAATACTAAAACCCCAAGGGATTATGAACCTAAGGGAATAATATTAAACCGAGGGGATTAATATTATAAACCCATGGTATATACACCCGAAGATAAATAATGTAAACCCTAAAATAAATGTAGTTGATCATGGTTGATTATGGTTGACCATGGTTGATTTTCATATGCAATGTTGGATCATGGTTGACCATGCTTGACCATCATTGAGTATGGTTGATTTTCATATTGAGACATTTTTTGTCACAACGCGATATTTGACCATTATTGACCATGGTTGACCATGTTTCATCAATGTTGACCATGATTAACCATGATTGACTGTGGTTTACCATGGTTGACCATTACTATTTTCATATTGAGAAAATCCTATGAGAAATCCTAAGACAAATATTATAAATGAAGATATATAAACCCTATGATAAATATTATAAACAGTAAAATAAACATTGTTGACCACATTTGAATAAAAACCCAAGGGAATAATATTAAAACCAAGGGATTAGTATTATAAACTAAATGGATATAAACCCTAAGATAAATATTATCAACCCTAAAATAAGCATTAAACCCTAATATTAATATCATGAACCTTGCAATTAATATTATAAACCCAAGGGGATGATCCGGATTTAAACAGGAACGCAATAGATTACAGAGATAACCATAAATACAGAGATGTGATAACCATAAATAAAGAGATGCAGCGGAAATAATACTTCATTTCATTAATGGAAAATACTGAAATATGCTTACAACCAGAATTGGAAATAAACCAGCTAGGGCGATGGTAGCTTATCTTTGAGAAGAGATGTGCGGTTACATGCCTCTGAATTGTTCCGAACTGTGTTACAATGAGGCTCGAAGGCCTATTTATTGTTGAGAAACAATGGAAAACCCTTCACATTCCAAAACCTAACCCTAGGAGATGAAACGCCAAACTGTGGGCCCCGTTTGGGGGTAAGTTCGTACATCAACTTCCCGGGGTCGTAACTTTAGCATATGATCTCCGTTTGACGCGTACAATAGCTCATTAGAAAGATCTATTCGAGCACTATAATTTTTGGAACAGGCAACATCAGTCCATTCCATGGACCCAGGTTGCCCCCGAATTCCCCAAAAAACGTCGTTTAGGGCCTCAAAACGGCTCCGGAAGTTCAGGACCCGAAAAACTGCTAAAAATAGTAAGTTGTGCTACAATTAAGGAAACTGAAAAACTAAAAGAGATAGTTGTGGGGGTCCAAATGGGATAGGTGGGTGGCCACCAACATCCACCTGGATCAGGGGATTAATATTGTAAACCCTAGCAAGGGGATTAATGTTGTAAACCTTAGGCTTAATATTAAACCATCAGAATATAAACCATATGATTAATATTTTTTTTTCTCTATAACAACTAATTCTATTAACTGCAAATCAAAATATTTTTACATATAGTGGAGGCTACAAGGGCGAGAACCCAAGAGCCTTCATCATTATAGAACTGCCCCATAGTTGTGAGAACTGGGGGGAAACAAAAACATACAACCAACTAAATTGGCATTACAATTAGACATAGACTGAGATACAAGAAGTGAAATAGACGAGAAAAGCTGATGGCGAATGTCCAGGAGGAGAACTGACACTTCGTCGGTAGGAGACCATAATCTGAAGTTGATGCCATCAAGCCGAACCATGACCAAAATTTCTGGGTAATGCTTTCTGAGCACCCACCAAAGAACAAAAAGAGGCAAACTGCAATGCATGTTAATCATTTTCCTCTGCTTCCCCATGAGTCTCCTCGGCATCCTGACACGCGTCATCATGACTGAGAGGCTCATTTCCTTCCAGCACCTTATCGAGGTCGGTTGCCCCTACATCTGTCTCCACTTCAATTGGGTCACTGTCAACCAGGGGATGGATAACAGGGGGCAAGTTAACCTGCAGACCAGGCTCAATCTCCCACTTGATACCCAGAGAATCCTCGACCGAGGAGTGCTCATTGCTGTGAGAGGGGTTGGGCACAATGTAGGAAAGAGGGGCAACTTGGTTGTCTTCTTCCAACATGAGAATGGTGATCTGAGCAAAAATCAAAGGCCTATTCAAATTGCTCTAGAATTTGAAATGGGTAGATTGAAAGGCACTATTGGGAATCGGCTTGCAAGGAGGATTGCTGGGGGGAAGGTCCTCAGGAGAGGAAGAGAGGTTGATGGGAGAGAGAGCTAGGTTGGCATGAGGATTCACTGAGGGCCGCTTGCCACTGCTAGGGTGGTGACCCGAGCGAATCCGCTTCCCATGGCACTTCATTTTGCCAACCCATAGAACAGACACACAAAAATCAAAAGAACAGAGCCTAAAACCAGAGGAATGACCCAATTGAACCCGAGGCCCGTAAGTGCAAACAATTGAAGCCCGAGACCGAGAAGCAACACAGACAAAACGGATATTACAGATAACAGACCACTTACCCCAAGCCACTGAACTAATTCCTCTGTGGAGCATGCAGGTGAATTCGAGGTACTGCAAATTCAAACCCGAGCAAGCCTGAATCTTGCCCCTGAAGACCGACACATTCACATCTTCACACCATAACTGAAAACAAAACCTAGAACCAGAGTCCTGAACGTTGGAGGTGGTATGAACGTATGGAGACGCCATGTATTTAACCATCAATAGGAAGCTTCGAAGCGCATCCGACATTAATGTCGCCGGCATGCCCTATCCTGCAACCATAAAAACATTCCCTCTGCAAGCGAGTGTGATCTGGGACGCCACACTGCTTAGCAGGTGGCAGTACCTGGGTTCTTTATGTTGCATGAAGACCATTAAGTGCCGAATCATCACCCGGATCCAGGAGTGCATCTTCGAACTCAGGCATTTCCTCCTACACCAGTTTGTTGAAGTCAAGGAGTTGAGATTCAGATATTAGATTTGTTGGTGATCCAACAAGAAGATGTTGTCCATTGTCGACTCCCAAATTAGCTAAAAGGTCCGCAAATTTGTTCCCATCTCTTATAATGTGGGTGAAGGAGATCGCTCTGTGAATGCTAATCCATCGCTCAATATACAATAGCCATTGAGCCATTCTTCAACTATTGCTGATCTTAGAGGACGGGGATACCTGAAGGATTCTCAAGACCATTTGGATGAGGATTTGAGAGTCTCCCTCTATGAGGAGCGGGAAAAGACTCCTGTCTTGTGCTATTAGAAGCCATTGCCAAAGACCTAGCTCAGCAGAGTTGTCAGTGTCCCATCCATGTGAGCCCAGGAAGGTTATGATGGTGTCTCCTTTATAGTCTCTGATAGTTCCTCCAAATCGAGAATTCCCTGGGTTACCCTTTGAGGCCCCATCAAAGTTAAGTTTATACATATCTCTTGGAGGAGGTGACCAATTCACTGATGAGGGGGCTTTTCGAGGCTTAGTTCCTTTGATCAACTGGTCTTGCTTTCTGAGGAAGTTCCAGTTGTTCCAGATTGATAGTTCCTGGGGGAGGATGGGGAAATCCTCTTGGTACCATGTTTTTAGAGATATGGTTTCTTCTATGTTTTGATTTATGATTTTCCATATTTCATCTAGTTATTTGGATTGTTTTTTGAAGATTCTACCATTTCTCTCTTTCCAAATGGTCCATGTTACAAAGCCTGGAATGAGTTTCCAGAGAAAATTTAGGATTTTGCATTGATAGGGGTGGGAGTCCCAGTTGCGTATTGTAGCCGTTATGTCTCCACTCACCCCTGCCTCTTTCTGACAACGAAAATTTGTCTTTTGCCATAGTTTGTATGCCAATGGGCAGTGATACCAGAGCTGTTCAATTGTCTCCTCTTCTTTTTTGCAGATGAAGCATATGGAGGGACCAATGAAATTTCTCTTTCTTAAATTGTCCCAAGTGAGAATCCTTTTGTGGCAGAGGAGCCAAAGAAAGGTAGAGATTTTTGGCCAAAGGGAGGGGTCCCATATCTTACTCCACAGCATATCAGGCGTGATTTGATCTTTGATAAGTAAATTATAAGCTTCTCTGGCAGAGTAGGTACCTCTTTCTTCGTATCCCCATCTGAGAATGCCTTTTTCCTCGGAGTACTGTATTTTCCTTTTTATTAGTTCTGTGTCTAGAGTTTGTTGTTCTTTCATAGTCCCTTAAGTGATGATCTGAGTTGCTTTGAGCCATTCTCTATAGTCGTGCTGGGCAGTATTTCTCCAGAAGTTCCCAACCTTGTTTAAGGGATGTAGAGTTTGTTCCGGGGGAGCAATATGAGGGAAAAGGTCCCTGAGTTTGGGAAACTGTTGCCAAGAGTCGTCCCAAAATCTGGCCTGGTCACCTCCTTTCACTTCCCAAAAACTGTGCTATTGAATGAGGTTCCTGTGTAATTTTGCTGAGTTCCATATAATTGAGCCATTACAAATCCCTGAAATTCTGATGAGTTCCTCTCTAGGACAATTTCCCACATACTTGGTTGTCCATAAAATAGCCCAAGGAGTGGGGGGGCAGAGAGCCATCTCCACCAGATCCGAGCTCCCATAAACGCATTGCTATGAGTGGGATCTCTTAATCCAATGCCGCCTCCTTTTTTTGGAAGACAAGCAGTTTCCCATTTAACAAGAGCCCATTTGCAATGAAGTCCACTGCTACCCTAGAGAAAAGCCCTTTGGATAGATTTAAGTTCTTTGAGAACCCAATTCGGAGCTGCCAGGATGGAAAAAAGGTAAAGGGGCATAGCTTGAAGGACAGCTTTAATTAAGACGAGATGGCTAGCCATATTAAGAGATCTATGAGTCCATGAGGAGAGCCGAGCTTCCAGATTGTCTAGGAGGGATCTCCAGGAGGAGTGCTTCAAGCCGGAGGCTATGAGAGGGGCTCCCAGATAAGAGGAGGGGATTTTGGCTGAGGAGAATCTTAGGATGCGTAAGATGGCTGACTGAATAACAAAGAGAGTATGAAAAAAGAAAATTTGAGATTTGGAATGATTTATAGAAGTGCCGAAGGCTTCTGAAAAATCTGATAAAAGAGATTTGAGATGCCTGGCCTCTTGGACTAAGGGATGCCCGTAAAGCATGTTGTCATCCACAAATTGTTGATGGGTGAAAACAGGGGAGTTGTGAAAGGAGAGGCCTTTAAGATGGGCAGTTTGCTGAGCATGTTTAATACTTTGCCCTAGACCTTCCGCCATTATGATAAAGAGGAAAGGGGAGAGGGGGTCGCCTTGCTTGATGCCATGGGTGGGATGAAAGGTCTCGGAGGGTATGCCATTAATTAGAACAGAGAAGAAAGAGGATGTTATGAGGCTCATAATCCATCGAACCCAAGAAGCATTAAAACCAAAAACCAGAAGAATTTTTTCAATGTATTGCCAACTGAGGTTGTCAAAAGCTTTGGAGAGATCAAGTTTGAGAAGCATACTTGGCTTCTTGGAGCTCTTCAAGGAGTGAATTATTTCATGCGTAAGGATGACCCCATCCGTGATTTTCCTGCCTTCCACGTATCCAGATTGCTCTGGCGAGATGATCAGAGGAAGCAAAAGCTTTAGTCTGGTGGCTATAATTTTTGAGACTATCTTGTAAATAATGTTGCAGAGAGCTATCGGTCTAAACTTATCCGGCTTACAAGTCTTCTCCACTTTAGGAATTAGGGCTATGAAAGTAGCATTTATCCCTAGAAACATCCAACAAAGAGAGCGAGACTCTTCCACAACCTGCCAAACCTCATTCTTGATTAGGTCCCAGAAGTTGTGGAAGAAGTTGGAGGTAAAACCATCTGGTCCTGGGGCTTTGCCGGCTTTTAGCTGTCTTACTGCTATTTCCACTTCTTGAAGATCGACAGATTTGAGGAGCATCTGATTATGCTCATCTGAAATGAGTTTGGGGATATTTCTTGTGATATTTTGAATGGCCCGAGAACGGTCACTGATTGGTTCTCTGTGCACCTACTTAAAGTAGTTTAGGAGTTCAGCCTCTATATCTTCATGTTTTTCAACTCTGGCGCCCTACTCATTTTGGATGTGGGTGATATTGTTGTGCATTCTGCGTTGGATTGTAGTGCTATGAAAGAATTTGGTATTTTTTTCACCATCTTTAAGCCACTTGATTCTTGATTTTTGCTCCACAATGTTTCTTCCTGCTTTTCCTTTTCCATAAGTTTTAGTTCAAGGGTTTTTTCCTGTTCTGCAAGGTCATCAGATCTGCCAAGAGTGATGATCTTTTGCTGTATTTTCTTGATGTCCTGTTCAATGTTTGCTTTCCCTTGAAAAATATTTCCGAATGAAGTTCGATTCCAGTGCTTGATCTTGCCTTTAAGGTACTTGAGTTTTTGTTGAAATTGGAACATTTTGAAACCTAGAGGTGAATGAAAGCTTTTCCATTTTGTGCTAATGAACTTATGAAAATCTAGATGAGTCAGCCAGAAGGCTTCAAAGCGAAAAGGTCTACGAGTATTGTTCCCCGGTCGAGACCAATGAAGTGAAATGGGCCAATGATCAGAGCCAGTGAAGGGCAAGATGGTGGCTGCAAAATCACCCCCAAGATGAATAGCATTATCTGAGAGAAGAAACCTATCCAACCGAGATGCGATTTGGAGGCTTCCTTCTTGTCTGTTGTTCCATGTAAAAACTCCATTATTAAAACGGAGATCGTTGAGCCAATTATTTTGAATAAAGTCCTTCAAGAGCGATCCTTCTTGAGAGCTTCTACCCCTGCCTCCTCTCCTTTCATCCAAACTTGTAATCATGTTAAAATCACCACCTGCGATCCAAAGTGGCAGTGGTCTGTTCTGATTAAGAGCCGAGATGGAATTGAGGATCTCTTCTTTTCGTTGAGTTTCCTGTGGGAAATAAACATTGGTTAAGAGTCCATATTGGTTTGTTCCTAAAATGTGAAAAGTTGCTTGAAGGAAGTTCCTGTGAGCATGAAAGTTGATGAGCTCCATAGCTCTGGAATCCCATAGAATGGCGAGACCTCCTGAAGCTCCATTTGCCTCAACTACTATATTGTGACTTCCAGGCCAGAATCTATTGGCTAGTCTATCAAGTACGTTGGAATTGCACTTTGTCTCTTGCAAGAATAGAACCTGAGGGTTTTCTTGCTTTAACATGTTTTTGATGAGTCGGGTTTTCCTGGGGCCATTAAGCCCTCTAATATTCCAAGAGATTAGCTTCATTGAGAAAGATTGATTTCAGGACTAAAGTACTTAGTTAACTTGGCATACCTGCCAGAATCCACTAATATTTGCCCCACCTTGATTGTTCTTTGAAGAATGGTTTTTCTTCCTCGCTTTTTCATATCTTTGGCAATGAGTCTTCTGTCCCAAGGGCTTCCAGTTTGAATACCTAGATATTTTTTCCTCTGTGCCCTTGATAGGACTTCTTCCAGGTTTTTGAGCTATCCGACTGGAATATTGTCAAAATTATTGGTTGTGCATGCCTTTTCAAGGCCCGGATGATCTAAATCCCCAATATCTATTATGTCTGTTTCTTCATCCATAAATTGAGAATAATCTTGTTCTTCCATTGGTTCTTCTTCTATGCCGATAGTTGTGTTTGGGATCTTCAGTTGTCTATCTTGGGTGCTCCATAATATATCTTTTTGTTTATCTGAGGTCGAAGCTTCCTTACCATGAGTATCTGTTGGTGACAAGTTGGATCCTCCTTTTTTTGGATTGTCATCGTTCTTAGGTTCTGGCTCTGACAAATTCATTTGAGTTTCTGATTGATCTGCTAGGGCCTCAAAGCTATTGCTTGTGGATGTCTTTGGTTGACTGGTTTGCACTGCTTTTGGTTTTGGGGCTTGCTTCTTATGTTCTCTTCGGCGATTAGCCACTTTGATGAAGCCATTTCCTTCAGATGCTTCCGGATCCGAAACAGGGGAGGGTTTCTAAGTTAGAGGGCAATCTCTGAATAAGTGCCCAAGAGCATGGCATCTTCGACATCGAAAAGGCACATGTTCATAGTCAATAATTTGTAACCAGTCCTTGTCAAAGTAAGAGATATTTACCGCATCTGGAAGAGCTCGATTGAGATCCATATAAACACAATTTCTAGCGTAAGAGTTATATCTACCTGTCTTCGTTTCCTCTGCGGTTTTGACAAACTCACCCAGGTTATTTCCTATCGCTTTCAGGGATTATTCCTCCCAAAACTCCACAGGGAGTGAATATAAGCGGATCCACACTAGAGCCCAGCTGAGGTCCACCATATCTGGGTTGAATCGTTCTACCCAACCTTTGAGAAACAATCCAGTAGCATTGAAGAAGTAAGGGCCGCCAGCCAGGACCCTATTTCTGTCCTCCAAAAAATTGAAAATAGCTGTGAAAAAACCTTTTAGTCCCAGCTGTAAGGTGATGTGCCCCTTTGGGTGCCATTTCGTGTTTATCCAACTTCGCAGAGAATTTTCGATTGGCCACAGCCCTATGAACTTCCCTATTAGATCATGGTCTTTCATAAACTGTATTCTTGCTTCGATGCGATCTCCTGGTAGCTCAACTCTTGGTCAAATCGCAGCAATTGGTTTGCATGTAGCAGAATGAACTTCTTGTGCCTTTTCTCCTTGTTTTGCTTGCTAGTTTTCCAGATCATTGTTATCCCCATTCTGGTTTGGGACTTCCTTCTCTGCCAGGTGCTCAGACATTTCATTGTCGTTTTGTGGGGGAGGTTCTTCACCTCCCCTCGACTGGGGTTCCATAAAGAGTGTACCCACGGTCCTTTAAGGAGAAGGATCTATTTCAGTCCTTGGATTTTAAACACAGCAGAATGAAAAAGCCTGTCGTCACTATAGATGCAAAGAAACAGAGCCTTCCCTCGTTACAGGTGCTCAAAACCTAACCCGCCTTCATGTCTCTCACCATATTAATCATCACCATATTATTAATATTATAAACCTAAGAAAGTTATATTGTAAACCCAATGTTTAGTAAACCAACGAATTTATATTCAACACTAGGATTAATATTATAAACCCTATTATTAATATTATACCATAGGAATATGAACCTTTAGATTAATAAACCCAAGGGATTGATATTATAAACTCAAGGTAGTAATAAACGCATGGGATTAATACTAACAACCCAAGGGAATAATATTAAACTGAAGGGATTAATATCGTAAGGACAAGGTATACAAACCCAAAGATAAATATTATAAACCCGAAAATAGACATGTTTTGTTAGGGCCTAAATCTACCTCAGGCTAAGAAAGGCAGGTCTAGGGTAACATCAAACCATGCTTAACCTGGTAGCTAGCCCTACTAGGTCAGGAGAGGGCTCTCTCCTTGTCAATATCAAAGAAAATATGGCAAATGAAGCTTGAGATGACTAATGTAAAGACTAATTTTAGGATAGGTATATGCTCAGAGGAGTTTTATTGGGTTTTATGTTGGTTTGCTGGATCAAAGGTGAAAGGCAGTGTTGGGTTCAGGGAATGGACTCAGTCTTGTAGAGGTTTCTGTGGGGCGAGGTAGGAAAATGCTTTAGTACTTTGAAATAAGTGAAATGGAAAGTCTTAAGACTAGTGAGGAGTTTGAGAGGGCATGAAATTATTAGGAATCCTCTTCAAACAATTGAAAACATGTAAAACCAAACAAACCCTAAGGTAGAGCACTGCAACATCAGTGAATTCCACCTTTATACTTGATTCATTTAGTTAAGTTGAAAAGAGAGAGATGATGGTACACATAAACACATGATAAATTGAATCACAGAAGGAGAAACAATACTAAATCACTTTTCCACAAGAATCCCACAAAATGTTTCAAATCCTAGTCTATTTCCTTGCCAAACTGTAGAGATGAATGTACAATAATGCTTAAAGCATTCACAAGAATCCAACCTCTACAAATGACTGAAGAAACACATGATATAGACCTCCAAACCACCTATGCTATCCATTAGGGGTCGAATCCATAAGAAGAGGGGTGGTTTCAACCATATATAAACTAGGAACACAAAAGTAGGTAGGGTAACATCTTGCCTCTAAAACCTAGGAAACTGATTCATTCTACTCCAAACCACCTACAACTGATGTATCTACCTTATCAAGTCAATTTTTATCATTTTTACATCATAGTACATCAATTTACATCATTTCATATCATGAATTTTACCATAAGAGAGAAAAAGTCAAATTGGAAGAAAACTAGGCGAAAAACAGAGTTTTTGAGCAAAATTGGCACTTTTTTCTCCTGTGCATAGCACCACTTTTTCTGTGCGTAGTTCTTTTTCCCAGTTGAATTTGGAGGCCTTCCCCTTCACCAAATTTGCTCCAAGTTGGCTTGTTGGAAAGGTCTATATGTCTAATTTCTAATACAAGTAGAATCATTTTAATTTTCTATCCATTTTCCCCTCAAAAAATTAGTTCTCCCAACACTGCTTCCTGTGTGGCCAAAAAGTGGTAAAGATGGCATTTTTGAGGTGTTTTTGGCCCTTTAGGTGACTCAAAACTGGTCAAAATTTCCTAGTAATTTTAGGGAATGCATAATTCTTCATGAGGAATCCAAAAATAAAAAATTTTCCTCCATAGGAGGTCCCTATCAAAAGCGAGTGCCAGGTGGCGCTACGCACATGCTGGAAAAGCCTGTGTTAAAAATTTCTATGCGTAGCGCCACTGATTCTGTGCGTAGCGCCATTTTCAGATCAAGTTTTGAAGGTTTTCCTGGTGTCCCAATTGGGTGAAAAATAGCTCATTGTAAAGCTTATTGATTCTAATTTCCAACACAACTTGAATTTTTTAATTTGGACTTCATTTTCCCTATCAAACGTCAACTCTCCCAAGATTGGTCAAAATGTGCAAAATGAGATTGCCTAAAGACAGAGTGTCGTTGCAATAAAGTTTTGAAGGTCTTTCTCAACTCCAAATTGAGCTCATGATAGCTCATTGAAAATATCTTTGTGACTAGTTATCATTTCACTCATCAAGCAAGTCATTTGGCCAACCACGCGAGGAGAAATATTTATTTTCCCAAGGTCACTTCAGAGGTTCATCAATTCTCCTGAGGCAACTGTATTTTTGTCATTTCTCTAAAACCATGACACCTTTGTAAAACGTGAAGGATATCTTTCTTCCTTGGTTTATTTTTGGAAAAAACCTCTCTCACTTTCTCTAAATTCATCTTCTATTTCTCAGAAACATCATTTGAGAAAAACCTACCTGGATGTGTGGAACAGAGGATTTGTTGAAATGAAGGGAAATGAAGGGCATAAGGGACTTCTAAATTCTTGTGGAAATTTTTGGAAGTAGGGAGGGATGTCAGGAAACAAGGGAAATTTGAATTTCAAAGATTGAGTGAGGGAAAGGTGTCCAAAAGGGAAAAACACAGGCCTAGCCTAAAAAATTGCCAAATTGTAACAAGAAACTAGGGTTTGTGGGAAAATGAGGAATTTAAGGGATATCAGTGATGGGAAGTGTTTAATAAGGTACATTAAGGATAGGGGAAGGTGTATGAATATCAAGACACAATTTTTGTTGATTATTTGACCATCCAAGAGAAATTACCTTCAAAACCCTAGGAGAGGGAAATGAACCTTACCTATGCACAACTGAAGCATGAACAAGGTGTTAAATGACCCATTGAAACATGACATTATGATGAAAACGATTTGAATGATGGTACACTCAGTTGAATAGTGACATTAACCTCTTGGGAAGAATCACTAATAGTTTCATCATTCCTTTCATATGCTGAATCTATTTCATGCTTGCAAATGTGGAGTGTATAATGATGAGTATGAAGAGATTTTTTTTTTAAGTATAAGGTGACTGTTGTTTAACTTTTGGGGATAAAAGGGTTGACTGATAGTATAAGTGAAAAGGAGGGTTTTGATGATGGCAGTAAAGTTAATAGGGTTTTAGGGAATGATAGGGTTTGAGAAATGAGAATTAGGGTTTGGGGAATAGTGGGAACTAAATATAGGGCTTAGGGTTTGGTGATAGGGGGTAATATGAGTGTCAATGGGAGAGGGAGAGAGGAAGGGAGTAAGGGAACTTCGGTGCACAGGGATGGGATGTGGGAAAAATTTTCAAGGGAGTAAAAACAACAAGAATGACAAAAACTACAAAACCCTAGATAGTTTTGTCAAGGCAACTTTGAAGCAATTAGGGTTTGATTTTTCACCATTCAAAACACCATAAAGGATGAGAAAACCTCTTACTATGGAAAATGGGAGGATGTACTTACTTGAAAAGATGTTATTTGAAAAATTTATAGGCTTAGAAAATTGATGGGATGAGGTTTGAGGTTCGCTGACTAGTGCGTCGCGCCAACACCCAGGTGCATAGCACCTAGCAAGTGCACTGCACCCATTGAAAATCCTTTGCAATTCCCATGCCCAATGCGTAGCGCCTAGCATGTGCGCCACGCCAGTGCCCAGGTGTGCTACTCCAAGAAAAAAACTTGAACTTTGCTACAAATTTTGTCCTTTCTCTCCTCAGACACAATTGTCTTCTTGTTCTCTCTCACCTTTAGAAAAAATGAACTTTTCTAACACAAATTATCCTTTTATATACAATTGACTTAAATTTTTCATTTAGAAAACCCACTTTCTAAAGTTGCTTTTCACTTTGCTTTTAAAAACCCTATTTTTGCAGTTTGGCTCTCTGTTTTGTCATTTGATGGACTAATGCTTGGATTTTCTTGTCTCTTTGCAATAGTTGGAGTGCTCGAGTTTGGCAAGGTGACTCAGGGTTGCAAATGATGCTTTATTACATATGAAAACATTAAAATTATATGAAATTTTTACATGGAATGGAAAAACCCTGTTTTCACCTCAAAATAGTGTTTTGAGGTAAAAACCATTTATGGAGCAAATCATCAGTAAAATTTGTGATTTTATGAACTTATTAAACATCCTCATGTGCCTGCTGACCTCTTATTGAGATTTTGAAGACCATGGTGACAAAACCCTAGACCTAATGAGACTTGAAAACCCTAAAATGACTTCTGCAAATGAAATGAAATAATAATGACAGCAGATGACTTCTGCATGTAAAAATAGGCCAGCAGATGAAAGGCATGAGGGAAATTGACAAAGAACCACTACCATCAGATGATCCATGACCCAATGGAGTGCAATTGATCGGATGAGACACCTAATATGCATGAAAAAAGAGAAATTTTGATCACTGATGGAGGGATGAAGATACTGACACTAACATCGTTAACCATGGTTGATTTTCATATTGAGACAATCTTGGTCACCATGGAAAATTTTAGGGGCTAATATTCGCAATTGGGCTAATTTCCCATGGTTTTTCCAAAAAAGCATTCGTCAATTCCCATTTTTTTTCTAAAAATGATTTGCCCAAAATTTATAATATAAAATTATTTTACCTTAAAAATTGCCAAAATTGTATAAATACTATATATAGAACTATTAGGAATTTTCATCTTTTTATAAGATATCAACAAGAAAATTATAATTTGCAAATTAGGGACTAGTAAGATTTGCCAAGATCTATAAACTTTAAGGAATATTTTCATCCCTAAAATTTACCCTGTTTGTCACAATGCGATGTTGGATCATGATTGACCATGATTGATTTTCATATTGAGAGAATCTTTGTCACAATGAGATGTCATACCATTGTTGACCATGATTAACCATGGTTGAGTGATTAATGCGATGTTGGATCATGGTTGTCACAATGTGAAGTTGGACCATGAGACAATATTGTTGATAATGTGACCATGGTTATTGACCATCGTTGACCATGATTGACCATAGTTTAACATAGTTGCTTTTCATATTGAGACAATCTTTGTCACAATGTGACTTTGGACCATGGTTGATCTGGTTGATTTTCATATTGAGACAATCTTTGTAACAATGGGACATTGGACCATGGTTGACCATGATTAACCATGGTTGATTTTCATATTGACCATGATGACCATGCTTCCTATGATTGACCATGATTGACCAGGATTGACCATGATTGACCATAGTTGGTTTTCATAATAAGACAATCTTTGTCGCAATATGACATTTCACCATCGTTAACCATGATTGAACATGGTTGACCATGATTGACCATGGTTGACTTTCATATTTAAACAATCATTGTCTCAATGTGACGTTAGACCATGGTTGACGATGGTTGTCAATGGTTGAACATGGTTTATTTCCATGTTGTGATAATCTTTGTCATAATGTGACATGGAACCATGGTTGACCAAGGTTGACCATGATTGGCCATGGTTGACAATGATTGATTTTCATATTAGGACAATCTTTGTCACAATGCGATGATGTCCCATGCTTGACCATGGTTGATTTTCATATTGAGACAATCTTTAGCACAATGTGACGTTGGACTATTCTTGACCATGGCTAGCCATGATTGACCATGGTTGACTATGCTGCACCCATGTTGGTCATGATTGACCATGGTTGATTTCTAATTAAGAAAATCCTATGATAAAGTCTATGATAGACATTATAAACCAAGGTATATAAACCCTATCATAAATATTAGAAACAATTAAATAAACATGGTTGACCATGGTCGATTTTCATACTGAAACAATCGTTGTCACAATGTGATGTTTGACCATGGTTGAGAATGGTTGACCATGATTTATTTTCATATTGAGACAATCTTTATCACAATACGATGTTGGACCATGGTTGAACATACTTGATCGTGGTTGATTTTCATATAGAGAAAATATTTGTTACAATGTAACATTGGACCATGGTTGACTATGATTGGTGATGGTTAAAAATGGTCGACCATCTAGCTCATTTTCATATTGAGACAATATTTGTGACAATGTGACGTTGGACCATGGTTAAAAATGATTATAAACCCAAGGGGTTTATTTTAAACCTTAGGATTAATATTATAAACCCTATGAATAATATTATACTCTAGGAATATCAACCCTTAGATTAATAAACCCAAGGGATTGATATTATAAACCCAAGGGAATAATAAACCCAAGTGATTAATATTAAAACTCCTAGGGATTATAAACCTAAGGGATTAGCATTATAAACCCGAAGTATATAACTTCTAAGATAAATATTATAAACCCTAAAATAAACATGGTTGAGCATCCTTGACCTTGTTTAATTATCATATTGAGGAAATCCTTGTCACAATGCGATACTAGACCATGGTTGACCATGATTGATTTTCATATTAACACAATATTTGTTGCAATGCGATTAATAAACCCATGGGATTAATAAACTCAAGGAATTTATATTGTAAGCCCAATGGATTATATTATAGATTCTGTTGTCACTTCTAGGGACAACCTCAGATTGCTTATAAGACCAGTGCCTAAAACATCTAGATTATAGGTGTTTCATATGATTATCAAGAAACTGGAGACATAACATACACTATTTTTACATATGTATACATCTATATATAATAATAAACAACATGGGTTGGTTCATTCATCAAAATAAATCAGCCATGTATCTTGTGGTACTTATTCACACACACAAAACGCCCAGAAATATATATAAACTTGTGGAGGCTGAGTCATTCAAGGACCTACAGTTCAATCAGTTTTAATAGAGTAATGAAAGAAGATGAAGAGGCAAAACAACTCTTTATATAGAGCTTTATAACTACAATAATTCTACATATATCTGAGTTAAAGATAGACCGAATGGATGAAAGAAGAATGAATGTAATGATTCATGGAGCGTTATTTAAAGATATAATTTCTAAGGTTCACATAAGCATAAGCATTAACAAGTTAATACAAACGAAGTTGTGAAAATGTAAGAAACATTTCTAGTAGCTACAATAACATGAAATCAAAGAGGAAAAATGAATGCAATGGAATTTACACATAGAGTCAACATATTGTACTTCTCGAATGTGGAATCACCACTATTTCATTAATATTCTAAAAGAAATGCATCTTGAAATCATACAATCAAAAGTAACATGGAGTTCTTCTTGCAAATTATGAACTTATTTTCTTTTTCTCTAATATTATATATACGTGAAACGACCTCTAAAGCATAGGCCATTAGCAAGATATTCCTTTTTGATCTCGTACATGATTACAAAAGCTATGTATCAAAATTTGAGCATGCACTAAGGCCTCACTACTGTAACAGAAAGTTTTCTTGAAATCATAACAACTTAGAGTAAATGTAATTAAAGAGTAAAAATAAAGGTCATTGCTGGAAAAATAAACAAGATAATCATTTTTGATGAGAAGATGTGGATGCTTGGTGTGAAGTTGGAGAACCTCGTGGGTGAACTATTAAAATCATGGGAGGATTAGCAAACTACTTGCATCACTGCCACATATCTGAAGGAGGAAGTGGAAAAGAATTGAAAGGTCTTTAAAGGATTTGCACATTGACCATCCCTGCTTAATCCAATTTGCATTGGTAAACACTTCTAAACATTTGGAGAAGATTGAATTCCTTTTCCAAAAATTAGTAATGGTTGATCCCTTAAAGATGATTGTTCTTTCAAGAGTTTCACCTATCTTACACTTAACCAGCATTATCTTTTGATTCTACACCTCCTATGAGATAATTTCTCCATCATCTCCCCAAAAGTTAGGTAGGCTAACCTAAAGAATGTGATTGAAGGTGACATCGAAGTTCGATAGCTCTTTCTGCAGCTTAGTGAGCCTTTGCTTTGCCTTAGACTTGACTTCCTCTTTGGAGATAACTTTGTAAATCACGACCACTCCTTCCACCCTATCCAATATATTGAGAGATATGAGCTCCTAATTCATCCTTTCATTCAAGAACTGATTGTATTTTATAGCATGCTGGGACTTGTTGATACTAGCTTGTTTGTTGTTTTAGAGGGCTAGGGAATATTCCTTGGAGAGCTTCCTTTTCTCTTGTATCAGAACTAACTGTTCCCAGCATTGGTCAACCCCCTAGATGGTCTTATCCCATAACTCTTTCCTTGATTTTGTGAGTGCCAAAATCCCTTTTAGCTTCGCCTTTAAATCCTTTTTCTCTTAGGTTGTACTATGTAACTCTTGAGTAAGCTTATGGACGTTAGAGTTTGTTGCTAGGATTTTCCTTTCCTTTCAAGTCACCTGGGCCTTAGCTACATCTAACTCCCTCTAAACTCTCCCCAACTCATCTTCAGAAAGATTTAATTATGTCAACAATTTAATAAGGTGATAAATGGGATTTTGGGGATAATCTTGGACCACCACAGTACAAACATGAGAGTCAGCTTGGTCCAATATTCATTGTAGGGCTTCAACCCTTTCCCTACTTTCATTCCGTTCTCTGGACAACAACTCCTTCTCTTTCTCACTTTGTATTAGCTCAGGAGTTTGAACATGCTCACTTCCTGTCAGCTTCAGTTGTCTTATCAAGGCTAATATCTCTGTCTTAGCATCCTTCATCACAGCTGCTACCACTACTTCATCTGTAAGATCCTATTCCATATTTATGATCATCTCTTTATAATACTCCTATTTGAAGTGAGCCCGAGACAAGGCCTTCTCGACTTTTAGGTTATAAACGAGCTTATATGTGTATTCTTTGGCCCAATGAATTGTCATTTGGTTCCTATTGATATCACTGTATAGCATTTCCCCCACTTTCCTATGTAGGTTGACCTTGTCCACGAGAGGGATATTGGTCACGTCGAGACACACATCTAGGTCCTGAAACTTGGGACCAAAAAGAAGGGTTTAGGAAGATGGGTTCTTCAACCTTGTCTTCATCTCCTCCTTCTCTAGATCTGTAGTAGCTAATAACCTAGTGTGTTTAGGGGTGACCTATGAAGTCATGTCTTAATGCATCTTCTCTTTTGCCCTTTTGTTCATCACCTGTATGTTCGTTTCCTATACCCAGCCTATTCCTACTGCATAAAGACTTTCGTACGATTCTAGAATAACAACCTTAGTTGAGGAAGTGGTTGAGACCTCTGAAGGTATTTCCAAATTAACCTGAAATCTCAGGTTCTCAGTCACCTACCTTTGGAGTTGGAAGCTTGATTCTTCCTCTTCCTATTCTTTTTTAGGTTCTTGTTCCTGTTCTAGTCCTTGCCCTTGAATTTTGGATTTTTTATGAGTTGGTCCTTCTTCCATGTCAACTGTCCCTAAAGTATTAGCAGTCCTTTTTTGTGTCTTGTCCCTGCTCACTTAGGGATTCAGTCTTCGTGTTTGTATTCAGAGGCCAGGAATCAAAGTTAGCTTTCCATTTGACCTCGAGCTTAAGATCATGCACATAGGTTGAGGCTTTAATCTTTTCCCTTCTTCAAGCAAGGAGACCTTGGGGATTGTAATTCCATATTTGACCTTTCTCGAATTCCATTGCTTCAAGCATAAGCTCAATTGTTTTAAAGGCTTGCCTGGTATTTATCACAAAAGGGCTTACTAGTTGCCCCATTTTAAAGATATAGCCTTTCTTAGTTAGTACAAAGTGGAGCAGATCCACATGCAGGATTTGCCTGATAAAAACACTCTCTTTGGTAGGAACACTGGTAAATGATAAGGGATAAGCTCACAACCATAAACCTAGATCTTCGTGTAATCCTCATAGAGGTACCAGTCTCCAATTTCAATTTTCTTAAAGTTGGAGGAGATCATTTTGCTCAGGGAAGATTCTTTGTTTGTGTGGGGGGGGGGGTGTTGGGGGGCGGGGGGGTTCATGAATGATTCGGTAGGCAAATGACATGAATGATGAGAGGAAATGAGAATAGCCTCCCAAACTTGGCCTTTTACTCATAGAAACATTCCAGTTGAAGACTGAATTTCCTTCCTTGTGAGGGGTAAATACATCCAAGTGGAGACATTGGAATTCTTCAGTGTGAGTATAAAGAAACAAATAAAATAACAATGAATAGTAACAGAAGCAGGAAGTTGTTCTAAGGAAGTTGTTATGAGGAATCTTGAAAATGAATGGAGTCTGCAAGGTACTCTGGGATGTTTAACTCACATATGGGCTCCTTCATCTTATGCAGACAACCGAGAACCATCCTGCTTAATTGCATAGTGGAATTCTTTCCTAAAAGACAGATGATAACAACTAGGATAGGTTGAACAGAGGGTTTAAATGGAGTAAGTGGGAGTTGAATGTCTGAGGGAAAGGCTTTGGTCTCGAGAGCAAGAATTTTGTCCAAGAACAAATGCATTTCTCTTGCAGGGACTACAGTGAAATATATCTCTAGGGTTGATTCGGTGAAGGAGCACATGGAGGGAGTTGCAAGGAAGTTGAGAGCTCTCTAGATTAAAAGAGGGGTTATTTCCAGGATTACGTTCCCTGAAGGGGAAACAAAATTATTCTTCTCAACTTGGTAGGAATCCAACAACCAAATTACAAACTCATGGAGATGATGAATTGGTGAAAAAATCTGGTAGTATAACCCAGAAGCCACAACTTAGAATGGGTCCTCATTCTTCACATGGCTCTAGAAGATTTCACAACAGAGATCGGTGAGGGAAAAGGGACAAAGAGGGTCCGCGATATGAGCCTCTGTGATGGTAAGAAGATTGGTACCAAGGCTTTTAACCTCATAAGTGTTTAGGGTTGCACGGGGCGCATGTTTCAACATTTGAATAAAACGAAATGAGCAAACAAGGAAACTGGGAGGATGGACATAAATCTCCTGCACATTATCCAGGTGAAATACTCTTTGACCATTATGAAAAGATATTGTTGTCCTGTAAAGATTTTTAGGGCTCTGTTTGCTTTATGTAAGATTAAGGATCTGTGCCCAAGTGGCAGGAGATGGAGGCACTAGAGCATGACATGTGGAGGAGGAGGGTTGGCCAAAAAGGGTGAGGTATTAGTTCAGTTCATCAGAGGGTCTCTTTAACTTTACCTCTTGTTTGACGTGGACGTCACCACCTTGCAAATACACTGAATCTTTCAACCATGAATGCGAGGAATCCACTTGGAAGGTGGTCCCTACTTGTTTCGACGGGATACATCACAGCATGGAGCAATATTTTGTCGAGGCCGAAATCATTCAGGGCCATTGATTAGGCACAAACTTATTCAATGTCATGGTCTGTGGCGATGTTAAACCACTTGCGGTTATATAACTGAAACTGCGTTTGGACAAGGCCACATGTGGGTGGCAGGGATAGAAGGGGTTCATACTTTAACTGCCTTAAACTTTAGACAATGCTTCCTCCCACATTACTAATTTATGCCTTAATTATTTGCCTTAAGTACGTATAGTTGCTTTATCCTCCTGTAAATTTGTGATTTTCAACCTTTGCAGGTTAGGTTTCTCCCATCAAGTCTAGTTTATGGCCTTTATGTTCTGGCTTCTCATCTCAATCCTGAGAATAAATCTTAGTGTTATCTGATGATAACAAACTCAATGAATGGTCATCGACAACTAAGAGATTGGCATGGCATAGCATAGCATGCATTAAACACCAAAAGTTGTGTTGTTGGAAAATGTTTAACTTTGATATCATGTCAAATTGATTAATAACTCAATACTTTGAACATTATCTTATTTTTATATATATACAAGGAAGTGACTATTCATTTTTTTCTTTTATAATAAATTATAGATATCTCAAGTGAATGTTCATTCCTCCCACTTCCAAATTATCTCCAAAATTATGCATCATAATGCTCCCATACATCAACATGGTGTTTGAATTGTCTATTATTATTATTATTATTATTATATTAAAAATTAAGAGTTTAATATTTATTATATTATAATAATAATAAAAAATTAAATACTAAATTAATATTATTATATTATAGTAATATATTAAATGGTATTTTTATGATATACTTTCCAATCACATTAACATTAAATTTTTTATTTATCATATTTATAATAAAAAAAATAGAAGTGCAAATGGTTTCTAATAAGCATAAAACATGTAATTTATCTTTAATAAATAAAACTTAAATTAATATTTTTTAGCTAACTTTTCTTTATTAAGACAGTGATGTATTAAAGACATAAATATATTAAATAAGAAAGAATATACTAAAATATTAAGACAAAATATATTAAATAATAAATAACTAGATTAAGATACTTATAATTGCAATGGAATAAAAAGTGTTTATATTATAATTCATGAGAGGGCATGGGCAATAGCACTACAATGTTACTTGCGGCTGCTGCAGTTATTATAACCATAAAAAATATGATATCAATATTATGTTATATTCTTACTTGGCCTTATGATCTTCTATTGAGATTCTACAACTTCTGATATGGCTGATTAACGCCCTAAAAAACTTCTGAAGGAACGAAAATGATCTCTATTAGAAGAAGGAAGAAAAATGCTCACATATATAGTCATAATTGGACGGATCCATTCCTCTACTGCTTCTTGCGCCCTATTCGTGTAAATGTGTTAGAAAACCTGCACAGATGAATCTAGCTAGTAAAGGTTGAACACAGCTTTGCAAAGCAAAAACACTAAAAGAAAATCAAAAGAAGAAAAGAATGATTCATTAGAAAATATGTTACAATGCTCATGATATAGCATTATTGGGTGAAGATCCCAAGGTAATGCACTATAGTGGTGATCAATTGGAAGACTCAACACCTACTACAAGTTCCGGAGATAACTAGTCAATTGCAAAGTTAAAGAAGGAGAAAATCAAGGAGTAAATCATGCAAAAGGAATCTTGCATGCAATCCCATGCTCTAACTAAGAGTCTGCATGTAGATGTGTAGTAGTTGCATTGTAGTTGCTGCCTCTAACTAGAGTCCACTTGCATGCAATCCAATGCTCTAACTGAGAGTCCGCATGTAGGTGTAGTAGTTCCAACCCCCCCCCTGAACACCACTATGGGGAAAAATAGAAAATGGGCCCTGACAACTAAGGCCAAAAGTCACCCAAAATACAGTGCAACTTGTAATAAAATTGAGGAAAGAGGGAAAACCTCATGGGAAAAACCCTCCCTCAAAATACAATGTAATCAAAAGAAAAGAGGAAGAAAAGACAGTTGCTAAGAAACTGTGTCCTTCACTCCAAGATGATCACACGAAGAGCAAAACTTTTGCTCAGTGAATGTCTTGGTGAAGATGTCTGCAGTCTGTTCTGCCGAGGGACAGAACTGCAAATCAATGACCCAATCATGTACTAAGTCTCTGATGTAGTGCATATGGATCTCTATGTGCTTCGTTCGCTGCCGCTGTACTGGATCCCTGCAAAATTTGAGAGTGCTCTGGTTGTCACACCAAATGACAATGGGCTGGTGGAACTGAACGCCCAACTCAGTGAGGAAGTGTTGTAGCCACGGAGCCTGAATGGTGATGTTGACTACTCCTCTGTACTCGGCCTTAGCTGAAGAGAGAGCAATAGCAGCTTTCTTCTTGCTCGACCAATAGATAGGGCCAGATCCTAAACTAAATGAATATCCGGAGGTGGACTTGCGATCAATGTTGTCTTCCACCCAATCAGAATCTGTGAAGCCAAGGAGATTCAATGCAGTGCCTGCTGCATAGTGAATCCCGAAGGTGATGGTGCCCTGCACATATCGAAGGATGCGCTTGGCAGCATTCCAGTGTAGCTCATGCGGCTCCTGCATGTATCTGGACACTGTCCCTACTGCATATGAGAGATCTGGTCTGGAGTGGGTGAGGTAAAATAAGCTCCCCACTAGTTGTCAATAGAGAGTGTTGTCAACTAATGGAGTGTCACCTCCATCCTCAAGGCGGACCCCAGACAGAAAAGGAGTCAGTGTTGGCTTGCAATCAGTCATGTGAAATCTCTAAAGGAGATCCCGTGCATACTTAGCCTGAGAGAGTGTGATGCCTATGGCATCCTGGCTAATATCAAGACCAAGAAAGAAGTGTAATGGACCCATGTCCGTCATCAAGAACCTATCATGCAAGGCCCTCTTGACTGTAGCAATGGCTGAAGCCGAGTTGCCAGTGATTAGGAGATCATCTACATACAAAACTAAGATAAGAAGAAATCATGTGTCCTAAGCATGTAAACATTCGGATCAGACTTACATCTTTCAAAGTTTTGTGATAAGAGAAAAGAATCCATGTTCGCGTACCAAGCTCTCGGGGCCTGCTTAAGGCCGTAGAGAGATTTCTTCAGTCTGCAAACCAAAGATGAATCCTGAATGAAACCATGTGGCTGCTCCATGTAGATCTCCTCGGATAGGTCTCCATGAAGAAAGGCATCCTTCACATCCATCTAATGTACTTCCCACCGCTGGGCAGCTGCAATGGCAAGTGTAAGGCGTATGGAATCCATCTTTGCTACCGGAGCAAAAGTCTCATCATAATCAATGCCATGCACTTGTTGGAAGCCTTTAGCTACTAGCCTCATTTTCTGTCTGGTGATTTGCCCATCTGCAGCACTGTTGGTCCTGTAGACCCATTTGCATCAGACAAGTTTCCTTCCTGAAGGAAGGGGGACCAGATCCCAAGTCTGGTTCTCAAGGAGGGAGTTATACTCCTCCTCCATGGCGGACTCCTAAGATGGATCCCCAGCAGCCTCAGCATAAGACTGTGGATCAGAAGACTGAATCAAATGACAATGCCAGGAGGGCGATGGTTCAGTGGCAACGAGGAGAAGAGGAGGCTCAATAAACTCTGAGCTAGTCCTCTGTAGATCAGAATTATCCCCCACAAGACCATTTCTAGTAGCTGGTTGGTCTTGTGCATATATCTCACGTAAGCTCCTTGTTCTATGATTTATGACAGGGGAATATGATTCACTGCTGGAAGCCCGATCTAGGCTTGGATGTGGATCATCATTTGCATGCACTAGATTTGTATCTGAAGACTCTATCTCTGCATCTGCATGCTCTTCCTTGGCATCTACATGATCTGTATTTGCATCTGAGTGCACTGAGTCATCATCTCGGACATGTTGTAGATAAAAAGTGTCTGCATGTGGCAACTGAGGTGCATGCGAGAGACTTTCCTCAAATTTGACACTTCACTCAATGATGAGCTTGTTCATAGAGGGAATAAGGAGTCGATATCCCTTCACACCATCAGGGTATCCAACAAAGATACACTCAATGCTCTGTGGATCAAGAGCTTTCCTCTTTTCAGAGGGGATCCGGGCCCATGCTCGAGAGCAGAAAACACGGAGGTGAGTGATCTCTGGTTTAGTGCCACTCCAAGCCTCAAAGGGGGTCTGATTCTTGATAGACCTGTTCTGGATGTATTTAGCACAATTAAGTGCTTCGGCCCATAGCTTGTGAGGCAATGACTTAGCATGCAGCATGCAGGAAGCCATCTCTTTGAGAGATCGGTTCTTTCTCTCAGCAACTTCGTTCTATTGCGGAGTGTATGGAACTCTGTACTGCAACTGTATGTCGGACTGAAGGCAAAGGTTTCGAAGTGTTGTGTTAACATATTCCCCCCCATTGTCTGTACAGAGAGCTTTGATCTTTCTCTCTGACTGTGTCTCAACTAGTGCTTTGAAATCTTCAAAGTGCTCAAAAACTTCAGATTTGTTCCTGAGAAGATACACCCAAGTATACCGTGAGAAATCATCAATAAATGTAAGCACATACCTTGCTTTGTTGATGGAAGGATGAGGAAAGGGCCCCGTGAGATCACTATGGATCAGATCTAGAGGAGAGGATGCTCTATGAGTCTTGCCGATGTCAAACTTTTCTCTGGGATGTTTGCCAAGAACACATCCTTCATAAACTCCTTCGGAGAAACTAATATTTGGCAAGCCTTCCACCATCTCATTCTTGCTTAGCTGCTGCATATACCTATAATTTAAGTGACCAAACCTTCTGTGCCAAAGCCTACTACTATCATCAGCATGTGTAAGCAATAAGGAGGATTCAGATTCAATAAATTCAGAAAATGTATACAATCTGGCTCCATTGTTTACCTCACCAGTTGCAATTTTGGCGTTGCTATGTAGATCATATATGTTTACTGCATTTGCAGTGAATTCCACTCTCTTTCTGGTGCCAGAATGAGTGATCTCATAAACTGAAAGCAGGTTTACCGAAAGTTTTGGAACATGAAGCACATCTTCAAAGTTTCCATGTAAAAGTTCCACTCTACCTTTTCCGGTGACCTCAATAGGTGAGTCATCTCCCATGAGGATGGGAGGTCCTTTACATGCATCCAAAGAGGAATAGACTTCCTCTGCAGCAGCCATATGATGTGATGCACCAGAATCTATAATCCATGCATCCGGAGAAGAATTAATTGCAACTAAAGCATGAAAATTATTACCTCTCCCGTGTGGCGGATCCTCAGTTTTCTTCTTGGCGCTCTGAGGGATGTGATCCCCAAGGTTGTTCTTCTGAAGAATTTCTGCCATTTGGTCAATTTGTTTCTTCATGCAAGAGGATTCTAGATGGAATCCTCTTTGACAGTAGGTGCATCTGTTTCCTTTCTTCCCTTTCTCATTTCTCGAGCCGGAGGAGTCATTGAAGGGCTTGGTGTACCCTTCCTTCTTTGGATGGCAATGCGCTTTTCCTTTGTCTTTTTGCTGCTGATTTTTCTAACTTGAATCAGATCTGTTATGTTTATTGTGGCTGCTATCACGCACAGCAAGTGCATGCGCTTTTGGAGGTTTGATTTTCCCCATGTCAATGAGTTTATCTTGCTCAAAAATAAGAGACTCCATAAATTCTTGGAGAGAAGGCATAATGTAGGATTTACCTATTACGAGCCTTACTGAATGAAATGTAGACACAAAGACAGAGTATTCCGGTCCGAGCTTTGACATAATAGAGAGAATTTGGCGACTCTCCTCCTTGGATTTGTCAATTCCACAACCCTTGAGTTGCAGAAATAGATCATTATATTTGGTGAAGAAGTCTTGAATTCTATCATAGTTCCGTGGATCCAATGATAGCAGCTCCACTTCGAGCATATGTCCTTTCATCTCATCTTGTTTTCCGTAGAGATCTTCAACCTTTTTCCAAATCTCATTGGGAGTATTGCAAGCAGATAGATGAAACTGCAACTCTGGAGAGATGCACATGCATATGGATCCGTGGGCCTCATCCATACGGTTGAGATACTTGGATTTCTTTATGGCTGAAGTGGGTTCCACTTCTGTAGCCATGGTAATCCTGTACAACCCTTTTTGACGAAGGTATCGAGCCATTTGGTCCTTCCATTCGTGATAGTTGTACGGTGTTAGGACCGATGCTTTAGGAAACTCCATTTTTCTGTCAATCTTCGATCTCCGAGCTATAATACCTGCAAAATAAAGTATTGGTGCACCTTTTATCTAGCAACCTGTGGGCTCTGATACCATGTAAATGTGTTAGAAAAAATGCACAGATGAATTGAGCTAGTAAAGGTTGAACACAGCTTTGCAGAGCAAAAACACTAAAAGAAAATCGAAAGAAGAAAAGAATGATTCATTAGAAAATATGTGACAATGCTCATGATATAGCATTATTGGGTGAAGATCCCAAGGTAATGCACTATAGTGGTGATCAATGAGAAGACTCAACACGTGCTACAAGTTCCGGAGATAACTAGTCAGTTGTGCAGTTAAAGAAGGAGAAAATCAAGGAGTAAATCATGCAAAAGGAATCTTGCATGCAATCCCATGCTCTAACTAAGAGTCTACATGTAGATCTGTAGTAGTTGCATGTAGTCGCATGCTCTAAGTAAGAGTCCACTTGCATGTAATCCAATGCTCTAACTAAGAGTCCACATGTAAGTGTAGTAGTTCCAAGGGTTCGCATTGTATAGAGAAGAAGTTCAACCCATTGCAGGTGAACTCTATGCAGCATAGGATTCTTAACTTATACCCTAAGATTCCATGACAATAACACGGGTTCCTCCGCGTTCTCCGTCGCTTTCATGTGCGGTCAGTGTAAATTTAGTGAGTTGTCATTGTTCGTTGTTGTTGTCTCTACTACTGAAGTCTATTATAAAATCTAAGCCCTTGCCCAAGAGGTGCCACTATAAGATCATGTATGTAAAAAAATGATTTAATTCAAGAAGCGTAACAGACCACGACGAAAACATTTGGAAGTGAGAATCTAAAGCTAAAATTTTTGCAGGTGAAGATTCAGTGATCTTTATTCAATTCTTTTCCAATCATTTTGGGTATACAGTATGTTCATTCTTGCAGCATCTTTGGAAACAAAACTCTGCATCTCGATCATTGCAGACTGGAAATAAACCACTGCACTCTGATCCTTGCATGTTCGAAATAAACCGCGACAACACTATCCCACCTGTCAAACAATTGAAACCATGTAATATAAATGAAGTGGTTTTAGGTTGTCTTATTAGCAAGGAAAAAGCCTTCAGAATGCCAATATTTCTCGTTTTAAATATCAATGAAGTGGTTTTAGGTTGTCTTATGCGCAGGCAAAACCCCTTCCAGACATGCATGGAGGAATGAGTTATTTTCGAAACATTTGACCCTTCTTCTACTTTGTGGTTATGTGCATGGACAACAGCAAATTGAAACGTTAGGTGATAGGCCAAGTGATCCGATTGAACATGAATCTATAAAGTATTAAATGTATGTCGCGAATCTGGGTGCTCGACCATGGAAGCTTTTGACAACAACTCCTGTTGAATGGGTGAGCAATTACAACTTAGACTTTCAGTCATATGAGATCGCGTCGGCTTACGACGAATACCAGAGAGAGTGAGCATCATTGCAAGGAATGGATCGAGTAGAACCATAACCCTAGAATGGAATTTGGAAACGATAGCGTGGAAGATGTTGTCTGGTGGGATTGCAGAAAACAAGAATTCTTCATTCATAACATCACGCAGTGCAACTTACAGGAGAGATAAAGGTGTGAAGGCTTTTCATATGAAATTAAAGTTTTGCACGGCCATATTGAAGCATGCACGGCACTGAATCTTGGCACAGTGGAACGAAAGATACAATGCATGTTTGTGCATTTCACACTCACATTATAATGCTCATGTTCCGTAAACGAGTGAAGTTTACTTTCGCAAAAAAGAATATGCTGTCGATTGTAATGCTAGGGATTTATTAAGATATAGTTTGGGTACCAAAGATATGTTTTCATACGTTTCTCAATTATATTGCAATTCAGCCAGGCTGACAATGTTTATGGTTTAAGGGTTTAAAATTTGGGATTCCTACCCGTTTTTTAAAAGATTATTTAATAGCTAGGACAAATTTTTCATTTCTTTTCTCTTTTACTTAATATAATAATTTTTTTATTTTTATTAGATGAGTAATGTAGGAAAGTTGGTTAACATTTTTAAATATGGCAAAAGAACCCAAAAAAAATCAAGTTTGTTAACATTTTTAAATATTGGCAAAAGAAAAAAAATCCAATTTCATAGGTTTTAATTTGCTTTCAAACTAAACATATATAAATATAAAACTTTAAATGATTTAATTTGTGGTCAAACTAAAACATATATAAACATAAAATGTAAAATGTAAAAGAATGTCAAATAATTTCATCTTAATTTATAAAAGAAAATTTAACAAATAAAAACTAATAAATTGAATAAATGTAAAGTACAAAACCATGCGTTGTAACAAAATCATGGGCAAAAACTAATATATTAAATGAATATAAAATAAAAAGCCGTTAACTATAACCAAATCATGGGCAATAACATTCTTCTCAAAAGCTAATTTAAAACAATCAAATCCAACACACTAAAAATAAATGGTTTAATAATTTATACTGAAGTGGTATTTATATATATATGTATTTTAAAATAAATTAAACATTTGATAATTTACATAATATTTTTAAAATCAATGGACATTTATAAAATTAACTAATATTACTATAGCGTAGTTAATTTTGACCATAAAATTTAATATAGTAATAAATTTATTATAAAAAATAATGTGCATGGTACATTTTTTTTTTGTAAGCTTAGTAGGACCTTTCATTCATTCATTTTCAAAGAAAGTTACAACCAGAAAATTCATGCCATGCCCTCAACCTCCCCATTGGGAAACCAAGTCTATTGGCCATCGGAACACATTATAAGCCAGCCAAAATCTCAGTTTCTTCAATTTGTCAAAAGTAGCCTTATAGGCCATAATGTCTAAGAACCAGTTCATACTTAACATACTAACATAGGTATTGTTATTCGACATATACATATGCAAAATGTAACAGAAGGAAATAACTAAAATTATTCATCATAGGACACCAAAAGAGCTAGGTCCTTTGCACTGGAACCTGGTAGTTAGGAATAAGGAAGGCATGAAATGTGCCTCTCAATATGGCCTAGACGGATGTTTTGCTGCTAAATTTGGAGTTGAACAAGTTGGATTTCTTTCTGAATTTCCTGGAATCTAGGATCATCTTTGATAGACCCTATTGCATGTGTAATGCCTCTCACTACTATGCTCTTCATCATCCAATAAAGATAAATTGTCTTCTTGTACTGGGTGAGATGACCTCGAGTGTGGCCAAGGTCTAGTACCAGCAGGCGCCAATCTTTCACCTAGATTTCTTGCTCAGCTCTTTGGTTAAGGTCTACCTTCCAACCTGAAATAAACTGTCTAACTTGTTCAGGGATGCCCACTGTATATGCATAGGCCACATCAGTGATGTGTTGGGCATATGATTTCCTTCCACTTGTCCTCGGTTGCCTCGACAAAGATGCTCCTTGTCCTCCCCGAGCCTCTCTTTTTCAGTTGCATCTGCGGCCCCCATTTCCAAACTGACCAATGCTCGTGGATGGCCTTGCCATCTCCATCAACTATTTCTGAGTTGAATATTAATCGACTACCTAGGCCACAAAATGAGTGAATGCCCTCAGCTCTTCAACTAGGAGGTCACTCCAATTACAAACTCCTAGAATAATTGCAAATGATATAAGCAAAAAACAAGAAACATTAAACCCAAGCAAAGTAAAAGAAGAACACTATGTGTCAGTCATCCTCCATTGGTTCATTCTTCTCATTACCCATCTTCTTTGCCAAGATATCTCACAAAATATGTTAAAGCCAGAGATGGTCTATCTCTGCCAAACAACATAACCACCCACCGACGCCTCAAACCACTTCCCATGTATACAAACACCAATACAATCTAAGACCAACACCAGCGACAAGTAGAAAGTAGTCACTAACCAATACAACCAAACATGGAAACAACCATTCCACACGAGCAGTACATTCTCTCCACAGAGACATGAAGCTTGAAATAAACCATACATTCCCATATGTAATAATAATATACCATAGGAAACAGATATCAACTTGGAAACAATAGTTCCAAAATAGAATTGATCCACACAAATATGTTTTGCAGGCAAACAAACATTGCCAAAACCCACAGTCTCCCATTCGCGAGGGGAAAAAATCTGATAAGCATTCAGAGAACCAGTATGTTGCAAGTAAGGATGGGTGGAGAGAAATAATACATACCATGTTTCCCTCGCCATCGAGTCAACCCAGGTGACCTTCAGCATCTGCTGCCTCCCTTCCAAGCTTGCTCTCGAACGAGAACCACCCTTCTCTCTCTCAACCCTCGAAACCTCTCTATACCATTGTGCAAATGCATGTAATGTGATACCTACTACCACCACTTGGAAGGTAAAATCACTACAACATTTAACATATGTCGTAATACCTCCCACGTCGCCCATCTCATACATCCGATCACACTTGTCATCACTCTATTGTAGTCGTCCCTCCTTCATGCCTTCCATCTAATAGCTATTGTGTGAGTCCCGAGCAGGACGATGATCTAGCCCGCACCCCAATCGAGGGTATGTGTGTGATACATTAAAACAATTAATATAAATATATATCTTAATGATTTAATTTTACTATATTATTATAAAATTATGTGCATGGTCCATTAAAATAATTAATGTAAAAATATATATATATATATATATATATATATATATATATATATGAAAATTTCCATTAAACACTTTAACAATAATTATAATAAACAAGTGCTGCATGCAGCCGGTAGTCCCTGCCGTAAGTGAATGGCTTCCCTCAAACACAAATAAATGAAGCCCTTTTTTGATTTGTGCACCATTTCTCGTGCTTTCGGCAAAGAAGCTAGCTGACATCAATTTATGTGGGTGTTGCGCAGGACAATTTCAATTAAATTTCTGCAACTACTAACTAGTGATTTAGTGAACTTCCTTGACTTTATTTCCATTTGATTTTAACGTTTTTCCCTAACTCTACTTGATTATGGGATTCAATTTCTATTTGATTTTTAACTTGATTATGGGATTCAATTTCTATTTGATTTTAAACGTTTTTCCCTAACTTATTTGATTATTTGATTATGGGATTCATTGTATGAGTGTGATATCCTCGAATTATGTAAATAAATATTTAATTTACTGTATGTTATTTTAATTATAAAATTATTTCTTGAAATTAATTATGCAGAAGTGAGAAGTGATTTAGCAGTGATATTCACAAAAGATCTAATTTCAAGAAAGATCAAGAGGATAGGGGTATCTGATTTAAAAAAAGAGAGAGAGAGAGAAAATGTAAGTTTTGTTGAGATGTCACACAAGAGTTCGGACGCTACATCTAGTTTGGACCAGACAACTGTGAGAGATATTAAAAGATCTTGCCATAGAAAAAGAAGAAAACAAACCAAGACAAATAATCTTCATAAATTCCTTTTGCTTAATCATTCTGGGTAATGCGAAGGAACAAAGAAAAGGAAATTATTGAATAAAAATGCTCTAAACAAATTATGAATACTGGAACAACTACAACACGGAAAACACCAACCTACCTCAGAAGTCTCGGATAGGCATTTCTGCAAGGTCAGAAACGAGCAATATTATAATGCTCAGAACGAACAATATTATAATACTCAGAATGAACAGTTGCGATATAAAACAGAAAACACTAAATAATCTTCATAAATTCCTTTTGCTTAATCATTCTCGGTAATGCGAAGGAACAAAACAAGGGAACTTATTGAATAAAAATGCTCTAAACAAATTCTGAATACCGAAACAACTACAACATGGCAAACACCAATCTCAGAAGTCTCAGATAGGCATTTCACAAGGTCTGAAACGAACAATATTACAATACTCAGAATGAAGAGAGAGTTACAGTAGTTGCGATATAGAGCGGAAAACACTGTATTTTCATTTAGAAATCCCCGATGGGGTTATCAAAAAAATAATTAAGAATTGAGCAAGTGTTCCTCTAACTCTTCATCCCAAAGTCTTCTTCCCCTGCAAAAACCTCCACCCTAACTGGGAGGAGTCCACAATTAGAAGTTCACATTTTAAAAACAATATATATGTATAAACCAGGAGTTTGCACCTAACAATGGAAATTAACTTTCATAATACCTGTATAAATGAAAGTTCCCAACGTTTTCAAACTGTTTGAAGCATAGAAACTTGTTTGACCATCACAAGAACCATAATCAGCAGAGTATAATATAGACCCGTGAATTGAAAATTTCCAGAAAAGAACTCAATTTCTTCTGCTCAGTATCTTGAGATAAATCATTCTCGAAACCAACAGGAAACTTTCTTTGCCGGAAAATTTGACAAAACTGTAATTTTCCCCGAGTCTTCCATTCCGTGAAAACAGGAAACTAAAAACTGAATAACATCGAACCAGTATCATAAGAAGTCAAGAAGTTCAGCATCAAATGGCCCGTTGTGCTCATATTGAAACACGGTGAAAAAGGTTTAAAGCACAGCCTCAGAAACTGGGGATCATCTTTCTGTATGAAATCCTATATCCCCGTAGAAACAAATAAAAAAAGGATAGTTACGAGAAAATCTATGAAACTCAAGACAATATAAATAAAACGCTTAAATTACTAGGGCATCTTTCGACACACTTACCAGAGCGAAATTGAGGCTCTGCCACTTCGCATTTGGCACGAAAAACGTTAATTTTCGCCAGATTGCGTGTTCATAAGCTCAAGTTGAACGCGGGAGAATCGTGGAGCGAGCTCTACGATTTTCTTATGCAAACTCTGGAAAGACGTTCCGCTGCTGCTGCGCATTCTCCTGCTCCTCGTTATTAATGATGTGTGAGGGTTTCGGAGCAGAAATGGCAGAGGCCGAAAAAAGAAAGGACAAGTACCCGAGACACAATACGAAAAAGAACCGGGAATAAAGCGTGGGTAGATCCACGGATGAATGAGCGATTAAAACCAATCCATATTTCCATGGTGAGTGTGATCTCGTTCGTTGGATTCGACCGTAGCTGCGCACTATTTACTACAGAGGGTGGGGTGGTATGGAAAGGTAGCCTCGACACCCAATGACACCAACCACAAGAGGAAGACTAAAGACCACTATACAGGGAAACCCTCTTGCAGAGCGGACTGAAGACCTCCTTTGGAGGAGAGAAACAATGGGCAAAGAAGTTAGGAACGAGTACACAGAGTCGAAAGACTCCTCACAGGGTTATCTGCTTGTGATATAAGCTTTGACAGGGTTTCATACGCTGACAGGTGGTCAACATGCAAATATTTCTATGAACAAATGTCTAAATTAGGTGCTGGCTTAACATGGAATAGGCCCCAGAAAGAACTTAGGATAAGATGATATTGCAAACTTTGCCTGCACAGCCTACCATAGCGTACTTTGGATAAGATGAGATTGCCTCAATATTTTTGCATCGGGCAACGTGAGGCTGCAATAAAACCTCAATCGTTTGCCGAACCAAAAACTTTGGGTAAAATTTTGTTGAATAAAATTGGGAGCATTAAACTTAGGTTAAAATGTGAAAACACCGAAAAAAAAACCAGTCAAAGTATCAAGTAATGGTAGGTCAATGATCGATCGATCGCTATTAGTCCCAAGCAGGGACTAATAATACATATAAAAATGTCTATCTCAATTTATACGTGAAATTGAAAAATTATAAATAAATAAATCAAGAATTAAACATTATAATCTATAAATGGATTAATAATTAAAGGTTATGACATTTTTTAATCAAAATTATGAACTAAGTTTGGGTAATATAATTAATAGATGAAATGGTTCTACTCAAAGATTTTTTATTTTTGGTTAATTTTATCCAAACTCTAGTACAAGTATTTAAAAATCATATGTTTAATTTGTTTAATTTGTATAGATCAAGTGCTTTATGGGTTTTTTAGAAGCCTAGATTTCATTTATGCATTCAAAAGTGTATTTCAAGAAACCACAAAGTTGCTAGATTTTGTATTTCAAGATTCCGGCAAAATAGCCCATTGAATTAAGTTTAAATAAAATAATTAATATTTTATATATATATATATATATATATATATTAATATATATTAATTTGTTTTTCCAAACTATATTAATTATAAAAAAAATATTTAGCAAACAAACCATAATACTAAGTATATTTGAGACATGAAATAAAAAAAATCAATTTGGATACATTTAATTCTAGATCTATTTAAGCGCCAAGGGGATCAAATCTTTAGATTTGAACTAATTAAGTGATAAAAGAGATATTGATCCATTTGGACTCTTCATAAATCCATATAAAAATAAATCTAGATTACTATAATTCTTAATTAAATAATTTAAACCTATATTATAAATCTATTTTTATATTATATTTTAATTACACTTTTTAAAACTTATACATAAGAAAATAAAGGCTCCCAATTATAAAGGTTCTTGTTATATTTTAGCTACACTTTAAAAAATATCAAGTTATGAAGATTCTTCAAACAAAATAAGTATAATAAAAATTTCAATTTCAAAAAATTATAAAGTATATAGGATTACCCATGGAGGTTTACTCTTTAAAAAGTGTATTTTTAGCTTTTTAATTTAAATAAATAGGAGAAAGAGTTGTTTTCTAATTTAAATAAATAGTGAGAAGAGTTTTGTGTAAATACAAAGATGTAGAAATTTTATTTGGAATACTAATTTAATTGAAAATACAATTTTCAAAATTAAAAATAATTAGGTTATTTTTATGTGATTATTCAATAATGTTTTTTAAATATATTTTTAACATTAAAACATATCTTGTGAAAAAAATTTATTTGTCATGTTTTCTAAGATTTACTAGTACAAACATATAAGTAATTGAAAGTTTAATATACTAATGATATAAATGCTTTTGAAAAAGACATCATTAAAAAGATAACAAAATTACCAATAGTTTCCTCTGATATAAATCAAAAGTAATGTGTATATGAGTTTTGAGTAAAATATCACATTTTTATTATTGTACATCTTTAGAAAAATATGACATATATTCATACATTTACCCTATTATCAATGAATAAATAAATATAAATAAATATTTTATTTGATATGGTTTCTTATCTTTTCTTAGTCAATGATATTTCACCCCAACCAATTTGCTAAGTAAAAAATCTCATTTTGGATGAAGGCTAGCCAATAAATTATTATGATTTTCCATTTATATTATAGTAATTCTCAAAGACGCCCCTCTCATATAATATTGGAAAAATATGCACCTTTTCCTATAAAAAAATTAATACATGTCCCTTATCACCTACTCTAAAATCAGCTTCTTAGTTCTAAACATTGAATTTTCACAAAAGTTCCTGAAAAAGTTTATCTACTACACGTGATGCTCATACATTATGCCCATATAAACATTAAGGCCATCTTCTTAGGTTCTAAATATTAAATTTTCACAAGGGTTCTTTAGGAGTTTTATCTACTACATGTTATGCTCATCCATTATGCCCCTATAAGTATTATAGGGGTGATGAACCATTTAAGTACTCAAACTTAAAATTTTTAACCAAATTTATTTAAAAAATAAAAATTATATAGTTGTAGTAGATAAGTAACACCGTAAAAGACGCTAATTCTCCTTCCTTAATGATATGATCTTATGTATAAATGATCTCTCGTTTTTAGTTAAAATTTTTAGAAACTCTTTAAACTTTTTATGTTTATCATGAATTTTAAAATTTTATTTAAGATAAGATAATGAACAACAAAAATAAAAACAAATCTAATTAATATATATATATATATAATAATATAATATTCTGCATATCAAAATTCATATTATTTGTTTTAACTAAGATCATAATTTTAAAATAATTTATTATTTAATGTGAAATTAAATTTATATATTAAGTGACTCTTGTTTTATTATCTAAGAGTTTATTCATTTTTGTATTTTCCTACTTCTCTTTATTATTTACAATTCTATTTATAAGGATAAAAATTTATGTCTCTTTTAGAAGTCTTATTAGTCCCTGCCCTCCGGGCCTGGCAGGGACTATAGTAATCGATTCAGGGCGATTACATTAGTTTGACACGGGGACCGATAATTTATTCGGGTTAAACAGAAATTAAACCAAAGTTTTCCTGGATATGGCCCACTTTGCCGCTGCATTTACCAATGGCTGAAGCGATGGTCTTATTTGGCCTCAGTACGAGGTATGAGGTCGTACTGAGGTCTCGAAACTTAGGCAAAGTTGGTTAATTAGAACAGGTTCCCGTCACCGAATTAATGCCAGTGAGTTAATGCTATCTTTGGGATAGCATTACTTCGGTAACATTTAATGTTTGGCGGAATTGGGGGTATTGTCGTAGGTTATTGTAGTAGCTTAAGTTTAAACTTATTTCAGCGCGGACAGATGTTATCCCTCTGGTGTAGGTGTCAATCGGCTCGATCACCCTGCCAACACATCTAACAGGTGCTGGCTCCTATGGTCTTTCCAAACAGGTGTTGGAACAGGTGCTGGCTCCTATGGCCTTTCCAAACGCTTATTCTCTGCATATTTGAACTCACCATATTTGAACTCACCATCCCCATTCCTGGATCATACTGTTCCTCTTCTAGGTACTGTGCCTCTTCTACAGAAAGAGAGGTCAAACGCGCATCATCTGGGTGCAGAACCGCACAGCATCTGGGAGCAGAGCCTGCACAGGTGATGCATCTGGGAGCAGAGCCTGCACAGGTGATTCAAAATTGTGTATCAAAACTATTATTCTCTTGTTGCATTCAGTTTTTAATGGATTATGTTCTAATGTATTCTTAAGGTGTCTATTATGCAGAGATTAATCCTCCAATTGATGTCGTAATTAGAACAAGAATTCTTCCTTACCTCGTTAATTTCTTGCGAAGGGCAGACACACCGAAGCTTCAGGTAACGATTGTTCACAACACTTTCACAACTCTGATGCTTTTGACAGTTTCCTACAGAGCGTGATAACGTGGAGATCACTACATCCACCAACTTAATTTCCTCCAGTAGGCTTGTGTAATTGTCAAGAGATCCCTGTAGCAAATTGAATTTATTAATGTGAAACTGATCATAACATGATTACTTGATAAGATAGCAGTGGGTTTGAAAACAATTAATAGATTAATGAGATTACCTGGACTACAGTTATTCCTGAGGCCTTGAAGGACTCGAGGAGCTGGGCTTTCTCAGGATCAGTAGCCGTGGATTTTCTGACCAGAAGAAATGTGGGATGGCCATTAGCAATACTAGCTTTCCTAATATAGCGACCAATGGAACCTGTTCCACCAATTATAAGAATCCTACTGCTCGCCATATCCTTTTCCGATCAAAGGATTTTACTTTTGTAAGAATGCCAAGGTTGTGTGCTATTTATCGACAGAATGTTGTGCTATTTAGTGACAGAATGTAACGATTTTATTTTGAAAAATATTTGATAAACAATATGAAATTGACAACTGTAATAAAAAGCAATATGAAATTGACCTCTGTAGTGGAAAACAATATGAAATTGACCACTGTAATAGAAAACAAGTCTGTCCCAGGTTTGGAATGAAATGCCCTACAAAATAGTACCAGGCTATATATGTGTAGGAAATGCCCTCTGCTTCAATTTTCCGACAGAGTTTGGCTTTTAGCTGGAACATACTCTTTACAGGCTCCAACCCTATTTCTTCTTCCTCAACAGTCCCGAACTCAGATGGCAAAAACCTATGTATCATGATGTGATATCAAATTTTCCATTGATTAAAATATGATAAGGAGATTATATTATCTATCAAGCAAACAAATCCAATGCATAGCTGTTTCAGAGCAGCTCCTAATACCTTAATAGTGCCAACCTCTTTGATAGCATTGATAATACTGAACTGATCTGCTACCTGCGCTGCGCCTACTGTGGAGATCACTACATCCACCAACTTAATTGCCTCCAGTAGGCTTGTGCAATCGTCAAGAGATCCCTGTAGCAAATTGAATTTATTAATGTGAAACTGATCATAACATGATTACTTGATAAGATAGCAGTGGGTTTGAAAAAAATTAAGAGATTAATGAGATTACCTGGACTAGACAACTACTGGCCCTCGAGCTGTATCTGGAACTAGCAAGGATGCTGGCTCCGCTGCTCGATGTTTCAATTCACTAGGCTCTGCAACCTTTGTCTTTGCCTATGTCTATAATGCCTCTGCTGGTGGTTATGCATCCAAATCATTAGTGCAGTTTCAATAGCCTGCTACTCGTCATCCTATCCCACCGAAAACCTTGTGAATGCTTACATGCAGATGAAAACGTGCAGGCAGGAAAATTCAAGAAAATTTGCCAAGAAAATCTGAAATTCACACTGAAAACATGGAAATCATGAGAAATTTGAAGGGAGAAGAGTCTCTAACTGCTCGATTTCGATTTTGTACTTTTTCTGCAACTTTTTACAGTGCCAAGCGCTACTCCAAGAACCGCCAAGATTATGACAAGCTTTAATGTCCCTTCCATGATTACACTGACAATGACCCTCATGACTTTCAGAAGGGAAAGAATAAAAACTGGGATAACAGTTACTGAAGCAGGTAAACAGGACAAGCTCGCACTATAAATTCGAGAGAGGAGAAAAAACGATCGTGATCCTTTGGGGGAGGCAGAAAACTAAAGAAATACTGAACCGAAACAAAGGCTTCGATCTGGAACAGCTGAGAAGCTGAGCAAGAGAAGACAGACCTCCCTCAGAGGCACACCGGAAGGAGAAACAGAGGAAACTGTGACAAGTCCTTTGATTCCAAAGTTATACACGAAACTTTGAGAGACTTTTGCTTCTAGACACGACACAAATCTAGACGGAAAACGGAGGATGGATAGCTCTGGGAGTCTACATGATTTGGCACGTCGCCGACGCGGAAACCTGGACGCTGCATTCAATATTACAGCTGTCGAGAGCTTAGACCAGGAAACAACCTTGCAAGTTCTCGGCCAAAATTCGGACATTCGCTCCCAAAACACGGATCTGATAGCCTCGGTTTGGAATAGATACGTGGCCGGAAAATTTTTCCATCTATTACCGCAATGTGCCCCAGCTGTCTTGGCCTGATGGTTCCATTCTAGGCTCGGCCCTGTAGCTGATTGGTGGCGATGGCCGGGCTGTCTACTAGCCAGTCGTTGGTTCAAAATTTCATAAAAAGTTGCGGAATGATTCATGCATCCGACCTCAAGTTACTGGGTGATCACCTCAAGTCTCTTCTCGGTGGAAAACTCAAGTGAAATCGAATGCCCACTCACGCCTGCCACCGTTACCCTTAGCCCGTCTAGTTCAGTTTAAAATGGCCGACGAATATGCCGTGCCTAGTTTTACAATTTATTCTTGTAAAAACATAAAAGGTTATACATGTACGTTAATCTATTAAAAATGCGAAAGCAATGGACCAACGGTTTAAGTAGGGTTTACAATTAAATTAAATGGAATGATGAGGTATTGCTTAACTTATGTTGATTACATACTATAAAAATATTATGAAAACTGATTGTCAAAAAATATCAATTACTTGATTTTCAAATTCCAAAATATTCCTCCGATCTCTTATGAAAATGATCCAAAACTTTATATTTATTTGACTACTGAGTGCTATCCAATTTTCTGGAATATTGCTCATTTTGACTGTACGTTACCGTGATTACATGAAAATTCCAAGTGTAACGCACATTGGAGACAATTACTTTTATTTTTTCCATTTAAACTTGCGTGGACAATTGTGATTCTTTGACAACATCTGAATTTGTATTCTATTGAATGAAAAAACGGGAGAACAAAAGACTTTGTTATGACGTCTTCTTGTGCAAATGTAAACTTCGCCATTTTCCTCAGACAAATAAATTAGGCTGCACTCCTAATAAGAACAAACATTTATTAGAGATTCACAAATTAACTATCAACACATATTTTCCGATGCTTATATACATGTCTTTATAGTGGTGCTTAGAAATCAGACAGGTACTTACCAAATTCATGATTGTCAGTTCAAGATTTTCCAAATGCCCAACCTACGAACAGCTGATAACACAACTTTATTATACTGTTGTGAAATCCGTGGGCACGCCCTTCGAGCTTTCCCTTCGAACTTGTTCTTGACGCTTTGCCAACCACTGGCATTTTGAAACCGTAACCTCTTGTTGCTGGCTTCCTGGCAGGCTTGATAGGATCTCCTGAAGCAACTGAAGAGCTTCGAAGCCGTAGTAATTCGGCGAGAGGGACCGAGGTTAACTGGGTGGGTGAACTCGTGAAAATCGACCACGTGAATTCAATCTATGGCCTCTATGTGAGTTCAGTAAGGTAGGCTTTCTCAAAGGTATCAACCCAAACAAAGTATTTTGTGCCCTTTCAGATCATAACCAGTCTGACATGCACTCAGCTGCTTGACATTATCTAATCTATCTTTGGGAAAAGTAGTTCCTAATATCAACAAATTCCATTGTTATCTCTGCCACAGAATCTACAGTGTTTCAATCTGCATATGGTTCTGCTTCATGTGGGACTGGATCTTTACTTGCTACCTTTTATGTTTCTCATGGATCGCAATCAGTAAAATTCCGAGACTGAGTCATCTGCCAAAAACATTATGCTATCTTTGCCTTTGCCACCGGTGGAATTGGAACACAGATGCTAGTGTAATAAGATGTTGTTTTTGTACTTAAGAAATTTAGGCCTTATGTTCTAAACTAGCAGTTCAAAATCATGCACAAAGATGATCCTTTGAAGTCTCTAACCTAAAAGTCATATTTGACAGGGAAACTGCAAAATGGATCTTACTTATCATTTTTGACAGGGAGAACTGCAAAATGGATCTTACTTATGCAGGAATTTCATCTTGATTTGAAGTCAAAAAACTCATTGACAAGACAAGTTTAAAAGCTCTCTCAACTTCTCTGGAAGCGGACACACCAGTGCAGGCAAACATATAGGAAACTCACTTCGATATTTTCGAGAGGATGAAATAACTGTTTCTGTTTTGGTTTAGTCTCTCACCACGTGGTTGTCTTCGTTGGAGGCATGAAGACAAGTTTCATTTTGAAGTATCTCACCATGACGCAAGTCCATTCAATCAGCGTTGGGGCGGGCAGGGACTTGTTGCTCAGCAACACCCCTTGTTTCTTCATGTCTTCTAGAAGTCTCATTTTTTCATCAACTTGCATAAGCACATCATTTAATTGTTGATCATCAACTTCCAATCCTACAATCATACATAAAGTGTCAACTTAAAAAATATAAGGCTCTTCATTCGATGCCTCAATTGCCTCATCTTCATGTTGATCTGAACTAATTCCATAGTCCATAAGGTTGCCTATAAATTCCTCCTCAAAATATATGGCTTCCTTCTCATCAAGGAAATATATTTGTTTAGAAATAATCATTTCACACTCAGTTGTTGTGAGTTTTTCCTTCAACTTGTCATACATCCTCTTCTTTAGCTTCCTTTGTAATGGATTCCATCTCACCCCCTTCTTCATCATCCATCCATATCTCTAGTCTTCCTAGCTTTCTTGTAGTAATTTTTATAATGTTTGAGTTATGCTCTTAAGTCAACCATCTCCTTCTCAAATTCCTCATTTCTCATCCTCTTTATGCCAACTTCCTTTTTATTATTTCCTCTTTGATTATGACTTTCCTATGAACCCATCACATGACCATCAATAATCATCTTTACCTTTTATTCTTGTGAACTCCCCTTTTCCACTCGTGAGTTGCAACAAGCCTTCTTCATATTGTAACAAGTCTCACACTTGCCATAGTACCAAGCTCTCATCTTAGTATCCTTCTCTTCTCTTTCTTTTGGAAATTCTACCAACACTCATTATGGAACTTCCTTTGGAAACTTATACCCAACCTTAATTTTTGGAAGTTGTTCCCTTCTAATTCTCTACAGTAGAACCTATTCCTTTTGTAGAACACATCTACTCCTTAGCTTTCAAAGCTATCGGGCTTCTACAAATTCATCTTCTCACCTCTCTCTTCCCTTTTATTGTCCCCACTTCAACAATCCCATCTTGCTATTTGGTTTTTGTCATAATTTCTCCTTCTAAGAAATATGCTTTCTCCTTCTTCTTTTGTCACAATGTTACTTGTTGTATGGCTCCTACCTTCAAACACAATAATTATGACCAATGTTAACATAAAAACATCAATAGTTGTCAAGATCTTATTCTTTTGATGGCCCTTTGCACATTGCCTCTATCTTTTCCTCATGCATTCCTCTGTATATATTCTCCCAATTTAAGAGAATTCCAACATGCTCTAATATTTGCAACTTCTATCTACAAATTCCTTCCAAAATCAACTTTATAGGAAAAAATCAAATTCCTATTCAATTTCTATCATCCCAAAACAAATATCATCCAATCCAAAAACAAATTATAAACTTACTCTACGCCTTGAAGAACATCAATGTTCTTTCTACAATCATCCATCCTCTACTTTAGTACAAAAATTAAAACAATTTCCAAACATGTTTCTCTGCAAACTCTATTTATTCAAAGAACTTTTTGTATTCTCCGCTCAATACTTTTAAGCTAAATATCTTTCGAGATCTGATACCAAATGATGCAAACCTAAAACTGGTTGTGCTAATTATGTTGGACTAAATACCCCCAATGCCAAACTTATGGTCAAAAATGCACTTCCTTAACCCCAACTTAGGGGAGATAAATCTCGTTTTAATCTTCATTTAAAATTAAATGGGAGGAACCGCAAGGTAATACCAAAACCCACAAAAGCACTAAGTTAAAGCCCTTTTTAAATATAACCACCAGAGCCAAGATGTTCATAACTATATAAATAGGTGTGGCCCCAAAAAAACCACCATGGAATCGACTTTCAATCTATAAGCGTGTGTGGAGAATTATTAATACAAGCTCCTTAAATTTATTTGAGCTCCTTTGTAGCCCTGCATTGTGCCTACAACAATTGACCAAACCATGAATTTCTCTGCTTTTTTTTAATGAGCACAACTTCCAATCACCTAGGACAACTCAACAGTTACTCGACGCAAATTATATGCACATGGCCCCATTTTCTTTGTTTCCTATTAGGCATTCATTCCTTACTTTTCACGTAATCATCTTTACATGACATCCCATATCCACGTCACCCTAGCTCTTCCAAAATTTGTGCAAAGGCTTCCATTTCCGAGAGATGGACTCCGAGAACTGAATCTTTCTGTCAAGTGCCATGCTTCAAATATTTGTTAAAGTGGACCTGCTCTTTCAACGTATCCACTTGTCAGTCTCGTTGTCCAACACATTGGCTCCACTTCACCCTATCACTTTCCACATCATCACAGTCCTCATCATCTTTGCCTTTTCTAGTGGTGCATAAGAAATTAAACTCCAAGAGACTAAACTTGGGGAATGGGAAAATTCCCATCTTTATCTTTTAACATTCTACCAACACTATGTAAGTCATATCACCTCAATGCTTTCTTAAGGCTTGGCACATCTCCCTACTTAACCATGTCCACGAGTTGCCACGTTCGCTTGATGCCTAGTCACCCTAGCACTCCTTTAGGCACTTCTCATATGTTCTTCCTGGGAAGAACCTCTAGGACATATCACCTCGACACCGTCTCTTGATGTGAATGTTCTAACAATAATTCGAGTTTTGTTTCCCTGGTGCCTGCTGATTGATGTATTCCCATCAAGCTAAAAATCTAAGCCTTCTTCTCCTTCCTTCATTACACCTTTGGCTGATGTTAAAATCTTACACTTGTGCTCATCCTCTGATCTTTCACAATCTCCAGATATTCATGCTTCTATTCCACTTCCAATCTCTATTCTAATTCAAAGAAGTTGATTCCTCCATGTTTTAATGCCTTTGCAATATCTATAATGGATTTTCTTTCTACCCAATCCTTTAAGGATTCTCGATCATTGATCATATTGTTGATCAATGATTACAATCTTAATTACTTCAATTGTAAAGGGAAGGGTTCATCTCTATTTTAAAAGGGTTCCAACCTCCCTTCCATTGGTTCTAATACACCTTCCAAAATGTTCTCCCTCCTTAGCTTATTGTAACAGCCATGCAATATACTCACACTTAATAACAAAAATAATATTCCATATAATAATAGACAAAAGCTTGGCATACACAAATTCTAAACATTCGAATAAAGTGTTTCCTTGTATTATGTACAAATGATTTACAAAGGCCTTTATCCTCTCTTAGGTACGATTTACAACAAATTAGCCCTTTTCAACCCTTTTGGCCCACTTTGCCTCACTCCTCTATTCTTAACCTTCCTCTCCATGTTTCTACAAACATTTCATGTTTCTTGACTACATATTTACACGAATAACATTTTGAACCATAATTAATTCATATCCACTAATTACTCAACAAATTCCTATTTCTAGATCCTCTAGATCCATGCATCTCTCAAGATATCTAACTAACCCTCAAACCTCTCTAACTCTCTCAAATATTATTGAGATCTCTCCTTATGAGTAGATCTAATTACAATATTCCTCACTCTCATCACTTATGTACAATTCTTCTAAAAACATAGTAAAATATATTTAAATTAAATAATTAAATCCAAATTAGGGAATTAACTCCCTTGGTAAATGAAAACCCTATATCTAGTCAAAATGTGTTTTAACTTGGAGGTAAGATGCTTCTACATCAAATCGTCGCAACAATTCATTTCCATTTCCAATTTTTTACGAAGGCAAAATAAAGTAAAAAAGGAATCCTTATAAAATTTACAAAATGTAAAGAAACTAACTGCTTATTACCAAGTTTGGCAAGGATATAATTCAAATCGCACCTCCCCATTTGTAGGCTTTTGGTCCCTAGAAGCTTCAACTCCCTTCAATCTTCTTCTTCTCTTATCATTAACCAGACTCTAGAAAATCTCCAAAAAGGGTGGCTCCACTATAAGATGGAAGGTAAAAGATGAATAGGAGCTACCCTTGTCATAATCATGATGCCCATGCCATGGCTAGATATGACATATATTACTACATTAGGTCACTAGAAAAATTTATTGCTTATTTGACTACAAATATGCACAACTCTTATTTACCCTTGATCTTTACTCTCCCAATTTTCTTCTTGGTTATTCAATTCTTTGGATGGAGACCAAGGTGAAGCCTCTAAAATTTAGCCTTCCAATGCCCCTTTAATCTATAATACTAACAATGGTTCCTACATGGGTTTCTTGGCCTTCTAGCATTTTAATGATCACTAACATTATGACCCATTTTCTTGCAACATAATGAAACTAAGCCATACTTTTTTTATTTCTAATGATGTTTGCTATGATTGAGAAATGGTTAATTATCCCTTCCATAAGATCCTCCTTTATGCAAAAACTATTCTTAACAAAGGATTAGTTGACCCTTCTACTAGATATTCCATGTCCTAAATATTGTCCTTGATGAAGGGTTAGTCAACCTTTATCCATGGTCCCTGTTTATGAGATTATTATGTTTTTTATTATTGCCACTAAATAATGGAACCATCCATGAATTATAATTAGTAAGATCATGCACATGTTTTTGTATGTCAAGGATGTGTGTGCCTTATGAAAGAGTCAATTTTCCCATTTTCTTCATATCATGCATGCCTTTTTGTGCTTTAGAAATGCATGTATGCTTTGTTGAACTATAATGTCTATGCATTCTATTAGTTTAGCTTATGTGTTATCTAAAGTGCAAATTTAAACCTCCTTGAAACAAAATCTCTTAAACATATTATATATTATTATAATGTAAATAAATTTCATAGATATTAAGTTACATCTAAAAAGTGCATTGACTTCAGACACTCATCCCTATATCAATATCTAGTATTCAATCATAATGTCCCATACCACTCTTAATCTAATTGAATGAACATGTTAAGTTACCTATGTTAAAATTAATTGAATGAACATGTTAAGTTACCTATGTTAAAATTGTCCACTGGGAAAGAATCTAGCTTCTTTTGTGAAAAGCAATAGAAAACTTTTAATCAAATTGTCATTTTTAAATATATGAGATAAAATTATTAAAAAACTTGAAAATCCTTATTTTATATATTTATATGATTTATTTAACATATCCAACACGTTTATCATTTGAACAACTTACTCTAACGATAAAGAGGTTTTAGTAAAAACGTGAGGTGACCCATCATAGCTAATTGATAATAAAGTAGTTTAGTGGAAACATCATGTTCTCTATTATAGCTAATTGATGGAACAAGGGACAAAATTCAAGGCCTTATCCAAGATAGTGTTTTCTCGCTAAAACATCTCAATGACAATTAATAAAGCATCTCAATGACTACCTATGCTATAAAAGCTCTCGAAAGTATTGAGAAAACGCTTTTACAGGGGAACATCAACTCGCACATTACACAACTTTTATATATTAATTCTATGTTTCTTTTTCACCCCAAAAAAAGGGTGACATTGATGTTAAAGGTGTAAAATAGAGAGCACTAGTTATACTTTATGACAATATATCAGTCTCCTTTAATAGGAAAATTGTTGTTCAGGGTCCAATAGAAAATCTGTATCCTGACACCCGCATCCATATCCTCGCAAGAAAAACCCTCATAAAAACCCTCATTTTTATTATGGCACAACTGTAGTTTGGCCTTTGGCCTCTTCGATTCTTTGAGAAGCTTTGTAGAATTCGTCCGCAAATGGAAGAAGCCCCCGCCCGAAGCCCCACTTTAGTTCAACTGTGACTTGGAATTCCAATTTATTGTTCGGCCCCTCATTCTGTGGCAAGCGCAGATATGAATCGGCGTTGGGCCGCAGGGGACTAGCAGAGAATCTGCGGTACAAGCGCGAGCAGGAGGTTTTTGATGGGAATACGTACGCATCAGAAGAGAAGAGAGATCGAAGAGATCCTGATGGACGGGCAGGAGAAAATCCAAACGATTCAGCTCTTCAGCAAAAGGTATGGCCTCACATCCCTCACGCACCCACCTGAATATCAATTCCCAAATTATAGTCACTATGCCAACGAACGCCGCGTTCGATCGACGCCACCATCGTGCCTTTTGGACTCTCTCCCCGAATCCATTCTGCACGAAATTCTTTCTCGCCTCTCAATCCCTGATCTCTTGATGGCCAGGCAATCGTGCATTGCCTGGCACCGCATCATTTCCTCTTGTCGAATCTTTCAAGAGTTATACGAGACAAATCACCAATCTTGGATTGCTTTCACCAGCAGCTCTCGCCACAATCCCGATGGCTTTCTCCTCTTCAATTCAAAGAACGCTGGCCACTGTTATTCTCTCTCTCTGCCTCAACATCCGGCTCCTCCCATCACTGCAGGTTGGTTTCTTCAGGGAGTAGCCGAGGGTCTCATGCTTCTTGCAAGCAGAAAAGGGAGATTGGCAGTGGCCAATCCATTAACCAGACGCCTCCGACTGCTGCCCGATGCAAAGATCAGCTCGCACCTTTGTCTGGAGTCCTGTTTGAAGAAAAAGCTATGGCAGCATGATCTGCCGTCCATTAGTATCAACATAGTTGCAGAATCGGAGCTTCAAACATTTAAAGTGATGGTGCTGGGAGAAATGAGAATGAAAGAGGTACATGCTCTCATCTACAACTCCTTGACGGACACATGGGCAATAAAACGCTGTTCTGATATTAATTACAAATTATTCCGCCGCTTCTTTCATTCCACTGTACATGGAAACACCATTTATTGTGCATCAATCTATCCCCTTACTATAAACTGCACCTCAATCTATCCGAAATGGATGGTGAGTTACAACACAGAAACCCAATTGGGTGTTGTTGAAGAAATTCCGTCAATAGACATGTCGGAAATAGGCAGCACCAGTTTCAGACGCGTGCAGACCATTGGAATTGTGGGGTACAAGAGCCGAATATTTCTGTTAGGTGTCATGGTCGGAAAACATAAACTTCTGCTATCGCGTCCCTTCACTGTAGTTGGCGTGTGGGAGAAGAATCCGGGCGCTCGTCAGTGGAAGCTTTGGACAACAACGCCTCTTGAATGGGTGAGCACATACAGCTTAGACTTTCGGTCATATGAGATGGCGTCGGCTTACGACGGAGAGCAGAGAGTGAGCATCATTGCAAGGAATGGAGGGAGCAGAACGATAACGCTGGAATTGAATTTGGAAACAAAAGAGTGGAAGATGTTGTCAGGTGGGATTGCAGAAAACAAGAATTCTTCATCCATAGCATCATCAGGCAGTGCAACTTACCGGAGAGATAAAGGCGTGAAGGCTTTTCACATGAAATTAAGGTTTCGCACGGCCATATAGAAGCGTGCACGGCACTGAGTCTTGGCACTCTGGTACGGAAGGTCCAATGCATACTTGTGAATTTGACAGTGACATTATAATATTCATGTTCTGCAAATGTGTAAAGTTTATTTTTCTCAGAAGGGAATCTCATTAGCGATTTAAGAAAGCCTAAGTCTATCTGTTATAAAGTTTTCCGGATTGAATTTGGATTTGTTGCAAATATATTATTATTGTGTCTGCAAAAGTGTTTTGTGCCTTTTTTTTGGAAATATGTTGAGGTGTTTATAAATGAGTGTAAATATTTTAATGTTGGTTTAAAATGGAAGAGATGTTGTAGTGTTCTTAAAATAAAGAATTAAGTCAAATAATAATAATAATGCATAATGTGTGTTAAAGCTAAAAAATAATAAAAATTGCCTACTGGGTTTTGGAGAGATGGTGATTGAATAGTTAAGAACATGTGTTTCTTTTCAATAGGCCATAGATTCAGAGGTA
>APFE031025423.1:0-61044 GCA_000404065.3 Pinus taeda | reverse complement strand
GTTTTCCTGGAGATTTAGATCTCCCACTCGATGACTTATTTTTGTTTCTGTTCTGGGACCATCCTCGTACAGACAAGGCATCACCATTCTAGCTCTCCATATTTTTACGTCTCATCTCCTCCGTCAACAAGGATGAGACTATCTCATCAAACTGCAAGGCAGTTGCATTGCTACCTGTTGTAATAACCAAACTATCCCATGAATTTGGTAGAGAACACAACAAACTGATGCACTTATCTTCATTTGAAATTTTAATATCAATAGATGCTAACTAACTTACCATAGTATTAAATGCGTTCATATGCTCTGTCACCGAGTCTCCATCTTTGATCCTCAGGTTATACATCTTTTTACGCATAAACAGTTTATTCACCAGAGACTTAGATTGGTACAAAGTCGCTAACTTGTCCCACAAAGCCTTTGTTGTAGCTTCCCCTGATACATTCGGCAATACTGAATCTGAGACGCACAATCATATTGTGCTCTTTTCCTTCTGATCCAACTTCTTCCATTCTTCATCGGACACTCCCATTGGTTTAGTACCTGGATCTACGACAATCCACTAATCTTTATCCACCAACAGATCCTCCATCTTGAGTTTCCATAACTCAAAACTCTGACCATTAAATTTATAGATCTCTATCTTTCCACTACTCGCCATCTTCTTTCACCACTAGAATCGATCCCTGAAATATCCCACTAAATAGGGTCTACCACAGGTTTGAGTGAAACCCCTCAGCAACAAAGTCATCCCCTTGAAGCAAAAACAACTCCGATACCAAATGTGGGTTTTAATCCGTACAGAAATTACTTGCATATGAATTCTAAAACACAGAAAATAAACAATGCGAGAGCATAACACATTAAACACATATACACAAAGATTTTCCCTTGGATCCCAAAATCGGGACAACCAGCTTGATTTTTCATGATGTTCCTTTCAATGTTATAATACATATTTATACATGCCAAAGCATGCAATACCATGGACCGAAAACCATCGCGTCCAAAAACATGTGCAAAAATCATGCACAAAACCATAGGTGGGTCTGCCCAACACAACATAGGTTCCAAAACCAAAATTTTTTTGGGGTGCTGCCCTAGACCCCATAGCGTGAGGTTACTTGTACCCCTAAAACCCCCTGTGACCCCCCCACTACGTAATCAGTGCAACGAAGGGTGGGCTCTTCCCCCCTCCTAACCCGCTAGTTAACTACATGGGCTAGTCGTGGAAAGAATATAACACAACCCAATAGCTCTCTCATGATTCTCTCTCTCTCTCACTCTGGGTCACTTAGAGTTTTCTTGGAGCACTCTAGCTTTAGATCAAGGAAGGAAAACAAAGAAAAGGGAAAGGAAGTAAAGTGAGGATCAAAGAAGGAAGAGGAGGATCAAGAAGCTTAAGCAGGAATACTTGCAGGTAACATATTTCATGTGTGATTTCCTAGTTGGTTTTGACATGCATGGCTTTTCATGTTGGTGTATGGTTCTCTTATTGTCAATGGCATGGTTTTACCAGGTTATGACAATGGTTTTCAGCCTAGCTTTTTCTTTTCAAGATTCCTTGGTTTGTTTGGATGTTTATCTTGGTTTTACTGGATGGATTTTGGAATCTGAGATGGAGGTGGTCTCAAGGTTCATTCCCAAATCCCTAGCAATACCTTGACCAGTTTTGGTAGGATAGATTGTAAAGCCTAAGGGAGGAGTCTCGGTTTAGGGCCTAGTGATTCTAGTTTCGATTTTGGTAAATCCTGAGAGACTGGTCTCGATTTAGGGCCTAGTGATCTGGGATTGGATTGTAGTAAATCTTGAGAGACAAGGAGAGAGAAAATTCCTAAAGGATAGTGATGGATTCTAGATGGCATTTCAAGCTCGATTTGGTTTTGTGATTGGAGCATTGGTTTTGGTGTGATCATGGTTTGGTGAGGGTGGAGGTGGTTTAGCCTCTAGTTTCCCTTGGCTTTTTTTGGATTGGTTTATCGATGACCAAGGTTGCGATGGTCTCCCAAGGAGGAATTTTAGCAAGGCTTCAGGCCAGGAAACTTTCATAGAAGGAAGCATTCAATGTGATGACTTTTCTAGGGCATGTAACAACTGAATTAGGGTTTGATGAGCCCAAATTGTACTGATCTAAATGTCGGGAGTGATGTGCCAAAATAGGCCTGTAACAGATCCCACATTCATGCTTGGAATATGGCACGGGGGTGACTGGAATAAAGAAATATTTGGTTCAACCACGTCTACGACCAGGTGGTACGTGGAAGTCCTAAACTTGGTCATATTTTCCTATGATTAATGAAAGCTAAGTTCTCTTACTTTCATACTTTTTATATGTGGATTTAATGGCTTTTATATCTCTGTTATTTCCATGGTTTTATGAAGGTTATAAGGATTTTGAATTGTCTGATTCATGTCATGGTTATTTCATGTATTTACTTGTGATTGTTAAAATGATGGATGCAAGACCTAATTGATGTTATAACAGTTCAAGGGAGAAGGTGGTGATCCTTCTTGTCATGTTTCAAAAGAGTTTTCAGTCATTCATGCTCAGTCATGTATCCTAGACTTGTAGGTTGCATTGATGCCAAGTGTTTGACAAAATGTCAGCCCCATTTGGGGATAGTCAGGTCTAGTCATGAAGTTTACTTTTGGTTTATTAGTCTTGTCATTACATGTTTGATGGATTCTGAAAGTTATAATAAATTTTTGGCAATGGCTACAATTATGGGCTAGAAAATTTCCTTAAATTCCGTGGACGCTAGCACAGGTCTGCTGGGAAAAGTCCCTGGATGTAGGCATGTAGGCTTGTGAGAGCATCCAAAGGTCCTTGGATGCTAGCATTCCCATAACATGAGAGTGTCCATAGGTTAAGAGGTCTAAAATGTTAGTGGGACCCAAGGGCAGGATGTATGAATGGTTGGGATGTCTCATGTGGGTGTTGTTGCTGATGTAGAAGGCATTGTTGATGTGATTCCATCAATCCCATTTCCTTATGGTCACCAAGGAGGTTGTATCATAGTAGCCTCTCATCGCATGTTTACCCTGGTTGGATGGTTACTTGGGTAGATATGAGAGGATGGTGGTTACATGAAAGTACCTATGCATTTGCTACACGATCCTATTTTTTAGTTGATCAAATGTTACGCTGCAAACATATGTGAATTTTTTTCTTGGTGGAGGTTTAATTCGCATCTCTCCAAATGGAAGATGTACTCTTTTGAGTGGTTATTCACCTGGAGTACTGGCCTCATCATCCATGGGTTGGATCTTCCTCATACTGCTCCTCCTCTAGTTCATGAGTCAATTGTTCTTCTTCTAGCCTCTGTGCTACTTCCTCTTCCTAAGACTGCCTTTGTTTTTCTTCCTCAATCTATCTCCTTTCTTCTTTTTCTACTAGTTTCTTCTCAAGAAACTCATCCTCCTCCCTGTTCTCCTCCTCCTCCTCTTCTTCTTCTTCTTCTTCTTCTTCTTCCCCTTCTCTCCTGTCTGCCTCTATTTGTGTAGCTCCTATGTTTAAAGGATTGGATTTTTATTTTCTACTGCTCTCGCCTGATGAGCACCTGATCCTTTTCCTAAGAGCTAACTTCTTTTCGTGGGGGGTTGTTTCCTCCTCCTGTTGTTCCTTCTCCTACAAGTATTGAGCTGGTGTATCGTGAGGTGAACTGGTGTTCATGGTTGGATGTGTCTTCATTATGGAATTATACCAGTTATTTATCTTTTCATCCTTTGGTCAACATATTGGTGAATACCTTGTATTATGCCTTATCCTTTCACAATGCTTCCTGACAATTCGCCTAGGATCATATGCATGGAAATATTTGGTGGCAAAGTAGAGGTGGTTCAACTCTTCAGTTTTGGCTACCAATGTCCTGTGACTCTTTAATTCATATAATTTGATCCTTAATGGAAATATGGGTGAAGGGGATTGCTTTGTCTTATGAAGGATTCTTGACACTCCCTTGTCCAACTACTTTTCCACCTTCTACATGACCATCTTGTTTGTCACATATTGCAACATAAGATGAGGGGATATTTAAATTCTGAAGCATCCGATGTAAGTTCCCTCGGGAGCTGAAAAATAGTCTAAAATATCTTGAAGATACTCCTTCACTTGATCTATCATGCATGGTGGATCAATCTCAAATATCAAGCGAAAGATGGTTGCAAACAAGTGTTCAACCAATTTGTCATATGTGCCTCTAAATCTTCATTATAATAACACCTTCCAGTGGACATTAATTGGGAAATTCTCTTTAGGAGTCCATTTCCAATACAACTTCAGGAATAAATATTGTGCATAGATACCATCCAAGAGATATGCAGACATGTAAAATTATGGAGCTTGATTTGCTTGCAAATTACTTTAACTTGCCCCACCTGTCACTGCAACTCAAATGATAATATATCCACCCAATTAAAATATTTTACACAGTTCGCCTCCAGATTGAGCGTATATACCCAGTTCTCTTGGAATACCTCAAATTTCTTTTTCTCAAGCATCCAATAATACATAGCTATCAATTACTGATATACGTCTTTCATTATCCGTGTCGGATAAACTGTTATTGGGGTATGGTGAAACTTGGTGGGTTCTCGAAACCATTGCTTGATAACATCGATCATGTTGATATTAGCCCATCTTGTGTAAAAGGCATCATTTGTATATTCATTGGGCTTCAGCATCTTATAATACGTCGACATATCCTTACGATAATATTTTTCCAGGTGTCCGACACTTTTACTACCTAGCACAAGGTGTGAGTCATCCATATGTGTAATTATCCATTCAATAACTTTAGAGCATGGCATGACTGAGTATCTACATGTGATCATGTGTATCCTATAATTCTTGATGTTTATATATGCATGTACATCTTCTAATTCCTCAAGAAATGTCTTTTGGTTGAATGTGTTGTAGATGTTGCTTCAAGTAACCTCTGTCATCTTATCGATAAATCACTGTGTGTCTGCATATACAAGAATATTGGACTTTGTAACTTCAAGCAACTCATTAGCACTTTTTCTTGAGATTTATTTAGAGGCTACTTTGCATGGAAACATGTCTCTAGTAGATGACAAAATAGTGGTAACACTTGTATCATGGACATCTATTTATAGAATCACACTCATAGCGACAAGATAGAAATATTCAGAAATATTTATAAATCGAATTCAAAGAGTCACAAAAAATGATAGAGCATGAAAAAATATGAATGAAAGCCAAAAATAACTTTCATGCAAGCAAAAATACACATGCAAACTAGGAGGGTGCACTCTCGAAGCACGAAGAGACATGCATGGTCATTCAGGGATTCGTAGTGCACTAGTGCACTCAAGAAAGAGGAAAAAATCAATGAGGGTACACTATCTCACCCTGAAGGATCGAAAGAGTGAGAAAAGATGAATTTAGGTCTTCCTTATGTGCCCTTGCACCTAAGGAGACAAGGAGGATGCAGTGTCACACTCTGAGCTAGCAAAGGATAAGGAAAAGGAAGCTTCGGGTATTCAAAATGCGCTTATACGCTCAAGACAAAGGAGGTTGCACCATCTCATGTTGAAGAGATAAATGATAAGTCTTCATGCCTTCATGATGTGCCCATGCGCCCTAAGGAAAAGAGGGAGCATTGTAGCACTCCAAAGGGTCGAAGGGAAAAACTTTGTGCCTTCAAGATGCGCCCATGTGCCTAGGAAGAAAACTGGGTTGAATAAGGCGTAATTTTTTAGACTAAAGGAGCCTTGAGCCTAGGGAGTGTGCTATTCTTTAAAATAGCCCAGGAGAAAGTGAATCCATAGTGAAAACAAGCGAAATTTTGGATTTCTGGACAAATTGGTCAAAAGCGCAACACCACTAGTCAAAAGCGCAGCGCTGCTTCCCACCTACTTTTGGAGGCCTTCCCTGTAACCAAAGTGAGCCCAAGATAGCTCATTGGAAAGGTATTCAAGTTTAATTTCTGGAACAACTTGAATTTTTTAATTTGGAGGTCATTTCCCCCCTCAAAAATTGAATCTCCCAAGATTGCTTATGTGTGTCCAAAATGAGGCAAAGAGGTCTTTTTTGGTATTTTTGGACCTTTTGGTGACCCAGATTTGCTTCAAAACTTTTGAAAATTTCAAGAGTGAATTTTCTCATCCTCGTGAATCCAAATATGCAAATCATTTGTCCATCTGATGCTCCAGGGAAAAGCGCAGTGGCGGTGGCGCTACTCTTCTAGGCTAGTTTCCTGTGTTGAAAATTTCAAAATTTGAGAAATGCACAAAATCTTCAAAACTTGCCCAGATTGGGCATGGGACACCACTATCAGCTACTTTGATGGGCTAGTGAGGCTTCAGATAATATTTTCAACTTATCTTTCTCCTTTTTTCTCTTTAAAGCCTTCCTCAACCTAGCTTTAAGCTTCCTAATCCTCATGTTATAGATTTTGTTGCGGGTCATGTAATGGTAGGTCATGTGGCAGAGCATCTTCTTATCCCTGTTGGCCTTCCCAATCAGCCCTTCAAGATGTATGTTGACCCTCTCAAGCCATGCTTCCCTATCATTCTCAATCTCTTGCTCAATAGGAGTAAGCTTGACATGAGCCTCTTTAGCCATTTGCCTGTTTTCTTTGATCATTTGCAACTCCATGAGGGGTTTCTTGTCACTCAATTGTTTGTTTTCCTGCTCTAAATATCTGATGATGAACTTGGCTCTTTCTAAGTTATCAGCCAAGGATTGTATTTGAGCTTCTTGTTCCTTTATGATAAGGTCTTTGATAGTTTCCTGATCCTAAGCTTCCAAGTCAATGATGTCAACTCCATGATGAGTAAAGTGTTGTTGTGGCTCCTCATGCTCAATTAGATCAAAATCTCTTTCCTCCTCATCACCAACGTCTTCCTCCTACATCTTTTTCCTTTCCTTTGCTCAACTACTCAACCTGTACCTGTTTTGTTGATGTAGAAGGAAAAGCCCCTTCCACACCTTGTGGATATAGTATTTTCCTATGGATTGATGAATAAGGAAAGGTCCCTTCCACATCTTGTGGAGTAAACACTTTCCTGGCAGCTGCAAACAACTTCCTTGACCCTCTTTGATATGTCAAGAACACCGATATCTCAACAGTTCTAGTCTCTTTGGCCTTCTCATATGTCTTCACCTGAGCACTACTAGAAGGTTTTCCTTGTCCATGTCTGCTAAGTTTTGAAGTTATGTACCCCTAGAGAAGGTATGGAAAGGGTGAGTATCCGTGATTTAGGATTGAGGGGATGGGAGATGACCTTATGGGCTGGAAAATGAATGAGGGAGTAGGAATGATAAAATGAAAAGGAGGGCTTATTTTGTTTGAGAAATAGTCCTTTGGGAAGAGGGATAAAGGGATAGGAATGATATGGAATAAGGATACAGGTATAAAGTGATAGGGAAATATTTTAGAGTTTTGGTGATAGGTGATACGAGGAACAATGAGGGTTTATGGTTTTAGGCATACTAGGGGCAAATTTAGGTTTTCATATTTACCATGGGAAATGATGCCTAAAAGTTTGATTTGGAAAACAAAAATTAAGTGAGGGAGGTCAATTTACTTGCAATTAAGGTAAGAGAGAGAAATTTTGAATTTTCTTGAAGTTTTGAGGGTTTTTAAGCTCTCCTGCCAAAAGTGCAACGCCACTACCAAAAGCGCAGCACCACCCTGCCAAAAGCCCAACACTACTTTCAAGACAACTTTTGACTCACTTCCTATTGTCCAAATTAGGCATGGAATAGCTCGTTTGAAATCTTATCGAGTCTACTTTCCAGAACAACTTGAAGTTTTCAATTTGGAGTTCATTTGCCTTGTCAAAAGCTCAATCTCCCAAGAATGGTAAAAATGTGCAGAATGAGGCTGCCAAAATGCATAGTGTTGTTACAATCAACTTTCGGAGGCCTTACTCAACTCCAAATTAAGCTCATGATAGCTCATTTGAAATCTCTTTGTGTCTAATTATTAGTAGACTCATGAAGTAGGTCATTTTTTCATTTAATCTAGGAGAAAAATTGATTTTACCAAGGTCACTATAGAGGTGCATCAACCCTCCTGAGGCAAATGAAGTTTGCTATATTTCTCCCAAACCATGAAACCTGTGTAAAAACTGAAACTTTTTTTCTTTCTTGGGTCAATGATGGACAAAAACCTCTCTCACTTTTGTCAAACTCATCTTTTATTGATCAGAAACATCATTTTAATAAAACCTATCCCGATGTGTGGAACAGGGGATTTGTAGAAATGAAGGGAAATGAAGGGGATGAGGGGCTTCTAATTTCTTGAGAAAATTTTGGGAAGTAGGGGGGAATGTTAGGAAGTAGGGGAAAGTGGAATTTTAAGGATTGAGTGAGAGGAAGGGGTTCAAAAGGGTAAAACATATGCCTAGCCTAGAAAATTGTCAAATTGTAGCAATATGGTAGGGTTTGTGGAAAAATGATGAATTTGAGGGATATGAGTGATGGGAAGTGTTTAAGAAGGTATATTAAGGATAGGGGAAGGTGTATGAGCATCAGGATACAATATTTTTTGATGATTTTACCATCCAAGAAAAATTACCTTCAAAACCCTAGGAGAGGGAAATGAGCCTTACCTAAGCACAACTGAAGCACAAACATGGTGTAAAATGACCCATTGGAACCTGAAATGATGATGACGACTCTTTGAATGATGGTAGAATCAGCTGAATGGTGACATGGACTAACACTTGGAAAACTTTGGAAGGAGTGAAAATAAATCATAGACCTAATACCTAGTGACCAAATTTTACTTGAAGACTCACTGAAATGACAAAATTTTGACTTTGACACCCCAAGACCACGTTGTAAGAGCATGTTTGATTGTTGGTGGAAGGCTTCAATGACTAACACTAACATTGGCTCCATTGGGGATGGTAGCTCCTTGGAGGTGCTAAGAACACCATAGACCAAGTAGCCTTATCCATTAGGCATGGAGTCAAAAATGCTTGACTGAATACTAATGACTCAAAGACACCAATTGACTTGAAACTGGCTCAATTCTAAAACACAACTAACAAACTGGAAAATATGCTCAAAATGGAGCTTATTCAATAAAGTCTACTCTAATTGTTCCATTCATCACTCGATCAAGTGAAATGAAACAACCAATGCAACCAAGTAAGCATTCTCGCTGCTATTTGAATTCTCCGCAAGTGCTTTCTTATGAACAACAAGAGAGAACTACTGAAAGGCAACTCCCATGAAAACTTGTAAACAAATCCATTGAATAATATGGATTCTCTATCCGACTCCAAAAATACTGCATGAGGATCTTGAAATTCATGTGCACTGGGGCTTAGCTCATCCAATGGATTACTTTTCTTCTCCTCATACCATGAATGCAAACTTTCATCTGAGCTTTGTGGTGAGACTCCAGCTAAAAATCACAAAGAAACCGACTGCCAGATCAAGTTTGTATCAATACTTTTTCCAAGCTCACAGTTAGCTAATGGAAAAGGACTTTGAATACAGACATCATCCAACACATCAGATATTGAATTGTGAAAAACTTGAAAACACTGTTGCAACCCATTTTCTACTGATTCCAATGAGATTGCATGATTTTCGACATGCTGCTCATTTGAAGATATACTATGCAAATTTCCCTTCAAAAACTGAAATGATTCAAAATAGAATGGTAAGGAATCATCTTGCATCATTTGATCATATGTTCCAGCTTTCAAGTCTTCATCTACAACCTGACATTCAATGGCATTCGGTGGCTGCAAATCTAGATATGACAAGTCTTGAATAAGGATTTCATTGCCCTCTAGATGGTCCAGATCTAAACTCATTAACTGAAATGAATTAAAACAAAAAGGAAAATATCCTTCACTTACTTCAACATTTCCTATGCTTTCCTCCTCACTTCCATAGCTGATATGCAACGGCTGGTCACTGTATTCGAGCTGCTAAAAATGAACTTCCTCCTTCCACAAACCAACTGTTGATTTGTCTGCAAGACTAGATTCTGTTTAGAGAACATAATCATCATCATACTGATCAAACTTAGGGAAATCATCAGTATAAAAGACATCATCAAGCATACATATCATATCAATAGATCTCTCTTCTCCAAGATGATCTACAAAACAATCATTATCAGATCTATGACAACTAGGATAAGAAAGGAAATGTTTTGGATCAGCCACTTGTTCTTCTTCAATCAGCAAGCCATGGTCTTGAACATCATACTCATTCCTTGTGGTGATCTTTTGCATCATCTCTTCCACTGCTCTTACAAAAAAGTTGAGCTTTACCTCTAAAGATGTCGATTCCTCTGGATCTATGTTCTTCATCTCTCTTCCTTCAGCTTTTCCCTTCTGATTAGCAAATTAGCCTCTACATCTACTGCACTATTCTGCATCTCTTCAAGTGTTGAAAGGTTCTTTTCCCTCAACTGAAACTCCATTTCCAGATTAAAGGCATCTGGGTAGTGCAAGAGAGTGGATCCAGGACGAGGTCTTATATTAACAGGCATCGAAAAATAAACTTGGTTAAATCGGGTAGAAAATTGTTGTACTATCTCCCCTGGCAGTCTTTTCAGCTGGTTATACTCTTCTAGAATCAAGAAAGGGTTATGTCTGACCACCCACTTGTCGACGAAAACTTTGACAAACTGTTGGAAATATGAGATGCTGACATCGGGCAGGGTTTTGAACCAACTCTTGACTTTGCCTTGCAAAGAAAGAGCAAAAAGCCTAATAGTGACATCTTCTTGATCAACTTCAAAAAGGTCAAAAAAAGACTCAAAATTTAGTACATGTCTCTCAGCAGTGACATTGTCACATTCACCATCAAATCTTGGTAGATATAGGTAATGTTTTTTAGGGAAAGCATGGGATATAGGAGGTAAAATCAGAGGCTTGTATCTATCTGGAATTTTACAAGGTATAGGAATATGTACATAAGGTGTAGAATTAGTCTTTGTCTCTTGAGGTCAATCAGTTTGAAGACGGTCATCACAAGATTCAGAAGAAGGGTCTTGATCAAGATCAAAGGCATGTGAATATTTGGTATTCATAATCTTCAAAGGGAAAGAATCAAATGCAAGTCGAGGATCTTTTCTCAAATACAATATACTTTGTAAAGCCTTCTTGACATTCTCAAGAAAAGAGAAGAAATGATTTATAACAAAGAAAATAATGTCTTGGATGAAATTCCAACTTGAATACCTGATCTTTCCATATTGTCCTTTCATGCTTTTGTTGGTCAGGTTCATCCTCCAATGGAGTCCTTGGATCTGATACCAAAACTGATTTAGAGTCACTAGGTGAATGATTTCAACCTTCCAGTGTCTGATCATTGTTCACCATCAACAATCAGATCTAAAATTGATACATTTTGCTGAGGAACATAAAACTATGTTCCCTAGTATGGTCACCACTATGTTAGTGCCTAGATTGACCTCAGGCTAAAGGGAGGCAATTCTAGGGTAACCACAAACCAATCTTAACCTGGTAGCTAGCCCTACCAGGCTGGGAGAGGGCTCTCTCCTTATGAATCTTAGTTGAGATGACTGGATCAAGAACAAGATTTTATGTTAGGTATAGTAGCTCAAGGGTTTTGATTGAATTTGTTGGTGTTTGTGCTCGATCAAATGGAGCTAGGCAATTTGGGTATGGGAAATTAGGTCAGGATGCAGGGTGTTCTATGGGGCAAGGTAGGTATAGGCTTTGGCACTTGAAATCTAGTGATGTGGGATGTCTAAGACTCGTGAGGAGCTGAGGAGGGCATGCGAAGATCATGTATCCTTCTCAAACACTAGAAAACATAAAATACTGAATAGTTTCCCAAGGTAGAGCATTGTAAATAATGAATTCTACCTATCTATCTTGATATCATTTAGTTAGAAGTAGTGAAATAGATTGTGGCATTCATAAAACATGTGAAAAAGTGATAACAAAAGAAGAAACTATGCACAAGCACCATACCACAAGTATCCCATAAAAATAGCTACAACTCCTTTTAATTTCCTTGCCAAACTGCTTACAATGATGTACAATATTGTTCAGAGCATCCAAGTGAATCCAACCCTTGCTAATGACAAATAAAATACATAATATAGACATCAAAACCACTCATCCTAGCCATCAGGGGTCGAATCCATGAGAATAGGGGCTGTTTCAACCATTTCCCAACAAAGAACTGGAATATAAGAAGTCAAACAACTTGCCTCTAAAAGAGTGGGAGCAGATTCATTTGCCTCAAAACCACCTCTAACTAATGAATCTACCCTCAAACACTATTTTACCATTACATTTACATGCCATGTCATCAATTACATCATAAAAACAACCATGAGGAGAGAGAAAGTGAATCCATAGTGAAAACAGGCGAAATTTTGGATTTCTGGACAAATTGGTCAAAAGCGCAGCACCACTTTCCACCTGCTTTTGGAGGCCTTCCCCTTAACCAAATTGAGCCCAAGATAGCTCATTGGAAAGGTCTTCAATTTTTATTTCTGGAACAACTTGAATTTTTTAATTTAGAGGTCATTTTCCCCCTTAGAACTTGAATCTCTCAAGACTGCTTCTGTGTGTCCAAAATGAGGTAGAGAGGTCATTTTTTGGTAGTTTTTGGACCTTTTGGTGACCCATATTTTCTTCTAAAATTTTGAAAATTTCTAGGGTGCATGTTCTCAGCCTCCTGAATCCAAATATGCAAACCTATTATCCATCTGATTCTCCAGGGAAAAGCGCAGTGCCACCGGTGCTGTGCTTCTAGGCCAGTTTCTTGTGTTGAACATTTCAAAATTTGAAAGATGCACAAAATCTTCAAAACTTGTCCAGATTTGGCATGGGACACCACCATCAGCTAATTTGATGGTCTAGTGAGGATTCAACTAATATTTTCAACTTATCTTTCTCCTTTTTACTCTTTAAAGCCTTCCTCAACCTAGCTTTAAGCTTCCTAATCCTCATGTTACAGATTTTGTTGCGGGTCATGTAATGGTAGGCCATGTGGCGGAGCCTCTTCTTATCCCCATTGGCCTTCTCAATCAGCCCTTCAAGATGTATATTGACCCTCTAAATCCATGTTTCCCTATCATTCTCAATCTCTTGCTCAATAGGAGTAAGCTTGACATGAGCCTCTTTAGCCATTTGCCTGCTTTCTTTGATCATTTGCAGCTCAATGAGGAGTTTCTTGTCACTCAATTGTTTGTTTTCCTGCTCTAAATATATGATGATGAACTCGGCTCTTTCTAAGTTATTAGACAAGGATTGTATTTCAACTTCTTGTTCCTTTATGATAATGTCTTTGATAGTTTCGTGATCCTGAGCTTCCAAGTCAATGATGTCAACTCCATGATGATTAAAGTGTTGTTGTGGCTCCTCATGCTCAATGAGATCAAAATCTCTTTCCTCCTCATCACCAACATCTTCCTCCTGCACTTTTTCCTTGCCTTTGCTCAACTACTCAACCTATGCCTATTTTGTTGATGTAGAAGGAAAAGCCCCTTCCACACCTTGTGGAGATAACATTTTCCTATACACTAATGAAGAAGTCAAGGTCCCTTCCACATCTTGTGGAGTAAACACTTGCCTGGCAGCTGCAAACAAATTCCTTGACCCTCTTTGATATGTCAAGAACATCGGTATCTCAGAAGTTGTAGTCTCTTTGGCCTTCTCATCTAAGTTTTGAAGTTTTGAGTATGGGTGATTTAGGAGTGAAGGGATGGGAGATGACCCTATGGGCTGGAAAATGAATGAGGGAGTAGGAATTCTAAAATGAAAGGGAGGGCTTGTTTTGTTTGAGAAATAGTCCTTTGGGAAGAGGGATAAAGGGATAGGGAAATATTTTAGAGTTGTAGTGATAGGTGATACGAGGAGCAATGAGGGTTTAGGGTTTTAGGCATACTAGGGGTAAATTTAGGGTTTCATATTTACCATGGGAAATGATGCTTAAAATTTTGATTTTCAAAACAAAATTGAAGTGAGGGAGGTCAACTTACTTGAAATGAAGGTAAGAGAGAGAAATTTTGATTTCTCTTGAAGTTTTGATGCTCTCCTGCCAAAAGTGCAACACCACTATCAAAAGCGCAATGCACTGCCAAAAGCGCAACACCACCCTGCCAAAGCATAGTGCTAATTTCAAGACAAATTTTGATTCCCTTCCTAGTGTCCCAATTAGGCATGGGATAGCTCGTTCGAAATCTTCTCGAGTCTAATTTCCAGAACAACTTGAATTTTTCAATTTGGAGTTCATTTGCCCTATCCAAAGTTCAATCTCCCAACACTAGTCAAAATGTGTAGAATGAGGCTGCCAAAATGCATAGTGCTATTGCAGTCAACTTTTGGAGGTCTTCCTCAACTCAACATTAAGGTCATGATAGCTCATTGGAAATCTATTTGTGTCTACTTATCATTTGACCCATCAAGAAAGTCATTTGGTCATTCCATCTAGGAGAAAAAATGATTTTACCAAGGTCACTCCAGAGGTGCATCAACCCTCCTGAGGCAAATGATATTTTCGACATTTATCCCAAACCATGAAAACTGTGCAAAAAAGGAAATAGGTTTTCCTTATTGGGTCAATTACGGACAAAAACCCTTCTCACTTTTTTCAAAATCATCTTTTCTTGCTCAGAAACATCATTTGAATAAAACCTATCCCAATGTGTGGAGCAACAGATTTGTAGAAATGAAGGGAAATGAAGGGGATGAGGGGCTTATAATTTCTTGAGAAAATTTTTGGAAGTAGGGGGGAATGTTAGGAAGCAGGTTAAAGTGGAATTTAAAGGATTGAGTGAGGGGAAGGGGTTCAAAAGGGCAAAACATAGCCCTAGCCTAGAAAATTTTCAAATTGTAGCAATATGCTAGGGTTTGTGGAAAAATTATGAATTTGAGGGATATGAGTGATGGGAAGTGTTTAAGAAGGTGTATTAAGGATAGGGGAAGGTGTATGAGCACCAGGATACAAGTTTTGTTGATGATTTTACCATCCAAGAAAAATTACCTTCAAAACCCTAGGAGAGGGAAATGAGCCTTACCTAAGCACAACGGAAGCACAAACATGGTGTAAAATGACCCATTGGAACCTGAAATGATGATGACCACTCTTTGAATGATGGTACACTTAGCTGAATGGTGACATGGACTGACACTTGGAAAACTTTGGAAGGAGTGAAAACAAATCCTAGACCTAATATTTACCTAGTGACCAAATTTTTCTTGAAGACTCACTAAAATGACAAAATTTTGACTTTGACACCCTAAGACCACTTTGTAAATGCATGTTTGATCATTGGTGGAAGGCTTCAAAGACTGACACTAACATGGGAAACCATTTATTTTTTAATTATATAGAATTGAGACAGATTCTAAGAGATTTTAGTTCGAATGGTTTGGTTAACAATTTGTTTTCTAATTATATAAAATTAAAGTTTCAATTTTTTGTAACTGTCCATTACTGATATTTATTTTAACTATATGTTAATGATATTTATGGAATAATTGTTCCTCATGTAATAGTTGCAGCTGATAACGATTCTCCATCAATCTACATCACTATTAAAAAAGGGAAAAACATTAGCTGTTTTACCTCTCGAGTAGCCAAGAAAGACTAATACGAAACACCTGTATTTCCAATGCATTCGAAGCTATAATCCACACCTCCTTGTGTCTTATCTACTATTACCTGACATAAATATAACTTTCTCGTTATCGTGAACCACAGATAAATCTGTGAACATTTTATTAAGCAAAAGAGCATTTAACTTACCTCTTGAATGGGCTTTTCATGGTCTTTTGGATTAATGCATTCAGTCACGCCCAAAGTTTTCACTGCATTGGAAATGAAGTTAATTGTGAGTTTCTACTTAATTCCCTGCTCTCAGTTATGATGATATTTAGTTTAGTTGGTTCTACGTAATTAGGACTTAGAAAATGTATGGTTGTCTATCTTCATAGGAGAATCCATTTTACCTTTGATGAAATTGCTTGAATTTATGTCAATACCAATTATCTTGGAGGCACCTCTCATTCTTACACCCGCTGCAACCTACATAGTGCCCATGAAAACATCATGAGTACACTTTAGAGAATATCCTGAAATCTGAAATCGTTTGTAGAGAATATCACATAAAATTGAACTAGTGTCAAGACAATATTACTGACAGCAAGGCCAACGGTACTGAGGCCAAAAATGGCCATAGTTGATCCACTTTGGATGTCATCTGTGTTGAAAACAACTCCAACACCTGAACAATCAAAAGAGATATTGCTCATTCTAATTATAAGTTGAATATTGTAGCTCCAATATTGAGGCTTAGATGCATAACAAGAGACAGTAAATATACCAGTGGCTATTCCACAACCAAACAAGCATGCTTTGTCTAGTGGAGCCTTTGGATTGATTCTGGCAATGCAAGCATAGTCAACAACTATATATTCGCTAAATGTAGAAGTGGACATTAAATGGTGAATGGGCAATCCCTTGATTGAGAATCACGTCTTTCCATCGTTTCTCATCACTTTTCTTGTGAGATCGATTTTGTATTTATCACACAGATTAGTCTTCTTAGATTTACAGAACACACAATCTCCACACTCTCCTGTGAACAAGGGAATTACATGGTCTCGAACCTTAATATATGTCACGCCTTCTCCCACACTCTCTTCTATCCTGCAATCATAAATTGTATGCTCTTATTTTTTAATTTGTTCGAAAAACATATAATCAGACTCATATTAACTGTAACTAACAAATCTTTACCCAACATCCTCATGTCCAAGTATGCGAGGAAATTTTTCCATGTTTTCATCCTGCAGACATACATAAGACGTTTGAAGTAAAACAGTTATGGCCAGCAATGAGTACCAATAATAAGCATAACAAGCTCCACAACCTCCATAGAAAATATATAGAATAACAAGATTGAAACCATCTTACTGATTACCTGCCATCCAGAATGTAATGTCAGTATGACAGAGGGATGTGTGGGTGATTTTGATACGGACTTCCATAGCCTGTGGTGGATCTATTTAAATTTCTTCAATAACCAGTGGCTTCTTAGCTTCCCATGCTATTGCAGCTGCTTATTAGGTCACAATTCATCTCTTAATGTTGCTAATTCTGAACTGAAACCTCTAGGAATAGAATCTAACTACATAATTTATGCATATGCAAAACTATACCTAGGCAAGTGATAACTTTGCCATGAGTAATTTTCTGAAGCAAGAGACAATCTTCGCCATTACAGCTTGTATCTAGTTTTTGAATCCGCTGGCTTAGATAGATAACACTTTCTTCAGGAATAAGAGCATTGGAAGTAGACTCCCACAATGCAAATTCATTTCCAGGTCTGGGTGATGCCACGATGATACCCAATTTTTACCAAAAGAAAAGCCCAAGAAAAGCCTCTGAAACCATCACAGAATAGTCTCTATTAGATGCTCTGATGAGGAGAAAGAGGTCTGGTGTGACTCTTATTCCATTTTGAGTGAGAAGTTCCATGATATGATGGCCTATTTAGCTATGTAAGTACATGCGTAGCCAACCTATAGCAAGACCAGAGTAAGACCAAAGAAATACTTACAAGCCCTCAAGCCTTTGTGCAAATTTGTCATTTCATCCATGAAGTTCTTGGTGCTAACACCCATTACATTGTCGTTGTAATGAGATGATATCCCTTGTCGTAATGGGATGCTCTCCCTTAGCTTAAGGATACATACATAATTATGCTTGCAAGCCTTGGATGAGGACACATCCAATCTTCCATGACCAACCTGCACTCCAACTCATGGCCCATCAGTTACAGTTTTCTAGGCTACATGTGTCTGTATTTTGTCAGAGAAAAATACCTATATATACATGAGAGGTGAACATACATGTTGTCCCAAGAAGGATTGGACTTGGATTTTCATCCCAATTTGAATACATACATAATACACACATATATATACTACCAATCTTAATTAGGCATGTTGATTTTGTTGGAAATAATACTGAGAGGGGGTGGGGGGTGGGGGGGTGAATCAATATTAGCAACTTAACAATATTTCATTTCCATAAACAGATTTTTATACACTACTTTTGTTAATGCAACTTGCGGATATGCACAACTATGTTTAGAGCAACCAACGTATACCTTGTAAACTTATTATTTAGTTAGTTGATCTTTAATCTATGTATCAGAACCATATCAGTAGTAATAGGTATGGTAAAAACAGAGTAGACAATCAGACACAAGAACACAAGATATAAGGTGGAAACCCAATGCAGGTGAAAACCAACTGCTGCAATTTGTCTCTATCTTCTTTTAATAAGAAACTTCTTTTTACAATATTTTTGTACTGGTGCAGTCTTATACCATCACGTAGGCTTCTACCTGTAGAAGGAAACAACCTTCTCTCATTCTCCATCTTCTCCTAGAAGGGAGTTACAACCCCCTTAGCTCTTGTACTAGCTAACGTACTAGTACGTAGGTTCTGACCTACATAAGGCTACAACCTTCTCTTTTCTTCCAGGGACCACGTTTCATAAATTTTCAGACTGGATCCATCAATAACATCAATCAAACATCAAATATATCTGCATCAATCAATCTCCTTTGCACCAACCAAAACTGAATCAAACAATCACTTTTCTGAAAGTTGTAACTAGAACACAGTAACAGTAACCAAAACCCAATGTAGATCCCAGAACACTGCAACAGCAAACAGAAGTAGCTAAAACATATTTTATGAGACGTACGCTACTTCAATGTGTTGAACTTGCATTCATACACTGTAATCTGAAGTTAGACCTGTGTATACGATGTTTTGAAATGCCGAACCAGCGTGTATACACACCTTTACTATACTGAACCTGCGTACAGATCTGTAAAAGATGATTTAACCTTTACAACAATTCAGACATTAGTTATACCCAGATAATCAGATCTATAGATTATGACATGTGCCGATAAAAGATCAAAACCACACAAAGATACTTCTCTTCAAGCCTAAAGATCTTGACCCATCAATAGAACTTTATCCTTCTTCAAGCGCTCAGGTTCCTCCTTGATTCATATCCAGCTATGCACCATAACCCAATGACTAGTAGTCTAGATCTTGCTCTTCATTAGATATTCAATTACTTGAGTGCCTTTTCCCAATGATATCCTCTTCCTTTTATAGCCTTAGGCCTTACTCAATACCATGGACCAAAACCACTTTAGAATCAATACCTTGGACCAAATACCTAGGGTTAATACTTCAGACAAGATACCTTGGACCAATACCATGAGTCAAAATACCAAGGACAAAACACCATGGACCAAAGCCAAGTTCTCCAACATGTACGCTCTTTTCCTTGCGTGAAAGTTCGTGTATACGCATACGTGCTTTTTGGTCTGCAAATCCACGTGTATACATGGTTTGGTCAAGGGGAAACTACGTATACCTCTTTTTCTTTCATTCTGTGATCCTGAACTGTGATCTATCATCTGAGTGATTTGCCATCAAGGACAACACTTGTGTCATAGTGCCAAACCTATGTCATAATGCCAACAGATTTCATATTTTCAAGTTAGCTCAAATATGGCCTATGGATGTCAATTTCAGATTTCCAAGGTCTATTTTACTGAAGATAATTCATAATAATAATTCCTCATCCAAGCAAGTATAAACATTGAGGAGTTGGCCCATAAGCATATGAATGGTCATATCTAAATTATGCACTCCAAGACTCCAAAGTAGAACAAAAACCTTCAAGATTCTCGTTAGATAGGGTATGAGGATTCCATAAGGTAGAGATCAAAGATTTCAATATTCCAGCTAATCCATAATACATTGCCATAACTCTTTTGCCCAGATCTATGCTTAACTCAAGAATGAAGTCTGAGGAAGAATGATAATATTCTTGGGTGAGCTTAAGGAGTAATGTAACACTCCTGCAATGCTCAAGAGTTAGGGTTGACCCCTAGACCAAACTTACAGGAACATGAGTGCATTGGTGAAGATTTTAGATTTCATTTTCAGATGTTGTATGAAGACTAATTATTTATCCTTCTTATAACACTCAGGATTCCACATATGAAGCTTGTCATAAAGGTTGGGTCTCTAAACTCAATGTGGCATCATCAACAACATCCCCCATCAACCAATACACTTAACCATGACACTAAAATCAATACTATAGAGTCATACCCAAGAGGTAGCATTCATTTAGTGAACAAATATCAAGCAATTACAACTAATGTTCCACCTAGTTTCCAAGATTCAATGGGATAGGGGGATGTTAGGATATGTGTGTGTGTTATAAACATGATTCAAATTCAAATTCAATAATGAAATATATTGATTCACACATCATACATGATTCAATAGTAGATACTAAAGTCTAAATATTAGACTAGTAAATTGAAATTGCTCAAACTCAGAAATAGTAAAAGGTGATGAGTAAAAGACTTGGTCTAAGGTCATTAGTATCAAAAATCAAGACTCAAAAGTTAAAACTGAAAATAATCAATGGACAATGAACCAATGTTATTAGAATTGGACCAGTCATCAAACCAGTTGACCCCAAAACTGATAATCAGAGAAAAACCAAGCCAAAAGATGAGTGAACAAAAAATTACATAAATATTCATTTAAAAAAAAATGTAAATATTCATGTACATCAATATGAATCTAAGCTATTATACAAAAATATGCAAAGTTTCTCATATATATAACAAGTAAAGGTGCATATAACCAAAATAACACTGATTGTAATCCATCTTTGAACTAGAAATGCATCAACAAAGAGGTTGTATATGGCCTCTATAGTCCAAAAGAAACCATGCTACAACAAACACCTGCATATCATCATGCTAGAATAAATTGAATCTATGAAACAAATCCATAGACCTAGAGCCAAGTCAGCTTGTTAAGCACTCGTCAGAAAAAGCTTTGTAAAAGCACTATAGAAAACCTATGACTATTGTGAAAAACCTAACACCACTGTTAAGACACATTACAAAGCCTGGTGTTAGAATATTAATCTATTATAGTTGAAAGGTACATATCATACAATTCAAAATCTACCATGCCATCCTAAATTGAATCCAACGTTTTCTTATCAATGTGCACTCTGGTAGAAGCTCGATCCTTCTTCTTGTGAAATGTTGACGCACCAACTCCTGTAGCTTCTGTTGAAGCGACATTTATGCTTGGATCTTGAATATTATTCTCATATTTGTTTCAAATGGTAGAAGTGGAGTAGGAGAGGTCATGAGGGTATTTCTTTGGCCTTCATTTAAAGCAATAGACTCTGAAATTACCACTTTACTCTTCAATTTGGGCTTCAAAGCATGAATGTTTGTATAGAGCCTGCAAAATTATTGTAGCATTACTGCAACTCCTATGGAAACCAAGTCTTAGCCAGCCATGATGTTTAGAGAACTTTTTCGAGGAAGTTGAACTCATATGGTGTACTGAACATTTTCGACATATTTCAGAATTTGTATCAAGAAAAAAGAATTTTTGAAAATTTGATGATATACTTTGGATTTCTAAAATATTTCAATATCCAAATTTGAAAAGAGAATTTTTGAAAATTTGATGGTGTAATTGAAAGTTCTCAAATATTTCAGAATCTGCACTTGCTAAGTGTTGCGGCCACAACCCTATCAATTCTTTTTGTTTTCAAAACCTGTTTCTATTGGAGATAAATAAATGAATCTACTTTCTTTTCCAATTTGAATCATTCGAATCTGTCATCAAATGAAAAAGCTATGCTTAAAATATCCACTATTGTTCTAAGTGGGGAAATCGAAAATGACTCTGTTATGCAGGTTGTTCTAAGTAAAATTGACATATCATATCATGGAATATTCAAAACCTGTTTCTATTGGTGATACTTTGAATTAGCTCTCATTTGGATTTTGAATCACTTGAATCGGACCAAAAACAAAGGATTTGTGATTAAAACACTACTGGTTAGTATGGTTGACCATTGCTCTCCCGCTTTTGACAAATAAATTTTACTTTGTCATTTTTTTTCATGGATTTGTTTTACAGAGTAACTACTGTTGTTCCCTAAAGGGAACACCATTTTTTCGAGTGTTTTTGTTGTTCCCTCTAGGGAATAGCTGTTGTTCCCTAAAGGGAACAACTGTTGTTCCATAAAGAGAATAACACCTTTTTGGAGTGTTTTTTGTTGTTCCCTCCAGGGAACAATCATTTTTTTTTAGTGTTTTTTGAGTTTTCATCATTCCCTCCAAGGAACAACAATTTCAGAGTTTGTTGTGGCCACAACCACCACCCTATTAAAGCCGGCTCTGGGGGAAAATTTGAATGGGTCCCTTGAGAAGTTTGATCTTTCGTCTCTCCGAATGATAACCATAGTTGTCAGATGGAATTATGTCCTCAAAGATGAAAAGTTCAATGGTTTATTAATTATGGTTGCAATACATTTTTAATCATCAGTCCCCAAAAAATCATCACACTCTCTTGAGATCTAGAGCTTGAAGGAATCATATAACCTCCAGTTGCAAAGTCTGTCTCTTTATGAAAGTTTTTATGAAGTTAAGGTTTGTTTTAGGCATTTCTATCATATCTCTCATAATCATAGCTAATGCTGATCATTCATGCAGGCAAGGACCAAGAGAAGAAAAGCAAGGTCGACGAGTTGATGCATAAGCATCATGAAGGGCTGTAACGAAAGATGCAAAGGGATCGTGAGATGGTAATAAGATTCGAGAAAGTAACGCAGCCTTTGAATGATCATCATAGGAACAACATGCCTAGTCTTCATGATACCTCTACCAGATGGATGTTCGTTGCCATGTGTCATGGCTTTGGGATAGAATGGGGTAGGATGTCCTAAACTTCTAAGATAGGAAGCAGAACAGATGTTGGTATAAGAGTTCTTATGTAGCTCTGGGGACTCTAGATGACACCTCTACACCACCGATGTCGATATTGCAAAGACATACTCTGCGAGAAATGGATATGGAACTTCCACAATGCATAATGGAGGCACACTCTATGTTAAGTGGAGGTACTCCTCACACCGTAGATCCATCAAGTTGTTGTTACCTCCAAATACACCTTAAATCATGCCAGATGTTCGATGATGAGAGAAGTGTCTTCATTTGCCTTCAGGAAATAATAGGGAATAACATTTAGTCGATACCGGTGCAAAGAGATGGCTTGCAGTCATTCTTCTTTCCATCAGCATCCATTCATTCTCTGCAGGAAATAAAACTCTTTAGCAAATTTGGCCTTGACGTGTCAGCAGTTTCATTGATAGTTCTATGTTTGTCTATTTTAATTTTTATATTGAAAAGAACATGAAGGTGGAAAGTCATGGAAGATTGAGGGTAAGTTGTCTTGTTGCATAAGTATTACCTCTGGATATGGGTGAGGGACATTTTTTTGGCAAAATAGGGGTCGATTTTATTATGCTAATAAAGAAGATTGCTTCGGTCAAGAAGAAGCCTTTTTTCAGATTCATTTTCATTTTTCATTTATGTTAGGAATCGAGGTGTTGTGACTGCCATGAGGATATATATGTTTTATTTTTGTGCACAGTGATAACAGATAGCTTATGACTAATCTTGGTTATTTGAATATAATTTGTTATCATAGTTAACTCATGAGCGATCTCCAATTCGAAGCTATATTAAACATCAGTTTCAAGTTTTATTTGTAGAAACAAGAATGTGTATTCTTGTATGAATAATTAGATTGCAATTAAGCTTAAATACAGCCTTGTTCATCGGTGAACTCAGTAATTGATTCATTTGGACTTGGAATCTATATATGATGTTTAATCTCTTTTATTATGCTCTTGCAGGATAGATTAGAATAGTTAGGACTAGAATAAGTAGGTAGAATAAGTGTAGATAGGACTTGATACATATAGGTTAGCTATTTCATTTGTTGATTTAATGGAAGTTTTCCTTCGGGGAGCAATCTTTCAACACCTATAACAGTTTACGGGATCCTTTGAAACCCATTGGAACTAGCCATTCCAAATGAAAGCAAATCTAATCAGGGTCTGCGATCGGGTTGGTTCCCCTTTGTTGGCATAGCGAAAATTCGTCGTGTCAACACTAAGATAAATGCCTTCTCTAAAATTTAAAACTATATTTGGAGTGACTGACATTTCTTTGAAACAAGAAAAAGCTTGTGGTTGATGCTAGGTAACTAAAGGGAGCAGGAATTTACTTTTCATCTTCTTGATAAAATTTCATGAAGGGAAGGGATAGACAGGTTCTCTGCCATTTTCCTGAGTGGGTGGAGTAAGCCCAATAATCCCTATTTTTGTCCACATCACCTGCGATCAACCATGGAATTTTGTTCCATTCCTTGTGGAGGGTGCCCAGTTTCCAGATATATTATGCTGGTACACATGTCAACATCTCTTCAATCAAATAGTCTGGAAACTCAAAAACCTATAGAGAGCCTCCACCATTTTCAAAGTTCAAAAGTGAAGGTGTATGATATAAATGTGCTTGAAATTTTATATTAAAGACACTCAGTTGCTCCTCTGTTCTTAGACTCTACAAAATGTTTAATTTTTACAGAGTCCTTGAGATTATGCTGGATAAGAAACGTGTCAGGCAAGCATAAATGGAAGGATAAGTCTTAACCAGATATAGAGATTCAAATATAATATAATATTATGTGACTTTTAGTTTTTGAGTTTTATTTTTTTAAGAGGCCTTTGGGATTCACAAAGACTATTCAAGTTCATTTATCACTTTTCATATTCCTTGCAAATGAATAATGTAAATTTTCCATAATGTTTAAATATCAGGTTTCAAACCTATTTTCTTTTAAAGTGTGTGAGAGTGAAAAAATAGAGCTGAAACATGTAAGTAGATAGTATCCAACAGTTAAATATACTCTAGGAATAAGTATAAGTATATGACATATCAGAGTATTTAAAGCCGATGTCACAAAAATATTTTAAACATAATTCAAGTCTAAATCTTGAACTAAATATAATAATTGTGCTACGAATTTCACCCTACAACTAGAAATAGAGCATGAGGAATTAGAGGGTAACTCTGACCTATTGAAGGAATCAGAGTGGCGCAGTGAAAGTGAGGATTAAAGACCTATAATTGATTAGACTGCCTATAAATCTAAAGTATCAGAGAAATATTTAAAGAGCCATGAGAGAGGATTTATTAAAATTCCAGAAGATTATTTCTAGCAGTCATTATAAGTACCAAAATTCTAGCAATGATAGAGACTTATCTTAGAAGTAAAGGCTTGGAGAGAGTTGTAAAGGGTTGAAAATAATCCTCATTTGAAATCATATAGTTAGGATTTTAAATCAATGAACAATTTATGGGTGCTAAACCAATCACCATACATATGTTAAAAGTGCTCAGCAAGGCAGAATTGTTTACATTGATAAAATTATCTAAAAATAAAATAGATTGCCCCAAAATTGCATTGTTGAAACACTTTCATTAGAACTTTTATCACATAAATCCTCATTGTTTGTCATAAAGTCCTAAAGATCAACAAAATATTTCATGTAACTAAGAGGGAGACCACTATCACCTAACCCTCTATCCTTTACACTTTAAGTTGCCTCTCCCCTGCTCAAGGGAGACTTCTCTGGGATAAAATTGTTGAGATTTTAGGGAATGAGAGGAAAAGTAATATGAAGAGTAAATTCCAACCAAAGTGTTTTCAAAGAATTAAGAAAATAAAATAGGTGGAAGAATCAAAAGCTAATGCCTTTCTATTGGGCAATGAAGTTTTCTACAATACCTTCCCTAGACAATGCTAATGACAATGACTCATGCAAAGAGATCCCATAGAGCTCGCAACATAGTCACCAACAGGAGATTGATTAGATGCAATAACTTCCCTTGAGATAGAGGAGGATGAAGGTGAATCATAAAGAGAGCATGATATATTCCTCTGTGGAAAAATAGACCTTAGGGGCAAAATCCTAGACCCAGACGATGGTAGAGCAGGATGATGCAACTGCTGCTAAAAATGATGCTTGTGACTAGAACTGAAGCTTAAACAAACTTCTACGGGAAAATCAAAAGAAACCCATTGTGATGTTCCTCCAGCCCAGAGTTCATAATGTTGGTGTTAAACAAAATGGCTACTACTATCTCTCTCTCAGGGTGAGAATATTTCTCTTGGATGTTGAGTGTTGTTGTTTCAACTATTGGGACAATGTTATCTCCTTGGACCTATGCTGTGTAAATTATCTGGCAACTGTGATTTTCTCTTTCTTACCTTTACATTCTCCCTTTACTGGTGTCTGTGAGCAAAACCCAAGTTGGTGTGCCAATACCATCCCACAAAAACCAATAAAATTAGCATATATAAATCATACATACTAAAATATTTAGTAGCAAGGCAAAGAAACAAATGGAATACAGAGAACCATACATGTCAAAGAAAAGATGTCCATTGTTGCCCAGGTCCCATACTCTTTCAACCTCATCACATTGGAGCAAAAAACAAAAAGATGTCCCCTAGGTCTGAATCTTCCAAATCATCGAATTTATGAACATCTACATAGACTTTGGTATGTACATTACTGATCAGTAAAATTATCAAGAATGGATTGTCCTAGATTTGCAAGGAACTTAAGACCCTCCTATTGGAAACTATATCAATCCTATAAAGGAGTAAAACCCTTTGTCTATAGTTCAAAATTTGTGTATGGTTCTATGCATAAGCCCTAGAAGGATAATCTCCAAAAAATCCAATCCTATGCATTAGTTGAAGGTCTATGTTGGGAATCAATCCTATTTTGAGACCATTTTCAAAGGTTACCAAATTTTTGAATTTCAAGCTACATGAAGAAAGTTCTGAGAATGTTTTGCAAAGTCAAAATGCAAATTGAAGAAGCTAAAACTTTGAAGTCTCACGTTATCAATTTTTCTTAAAAGAAGTCTAAATTGTCAGCATGTTTGTGAAGGAGCCAAGAGAATTATTTAAGGATGTACCTGTATATTATAGAGATTGGCTGACTCCTCTGAATCAACTGATAATACCGGCTGTTGCACTCCACAAGCCAACTCCTCTGAATCAACTGCTAATACCGCCTGTTGCACTCCACAAGCCAACTCCTTTGAATCAACTGCTAATACTACTTGTTTCACTCCACAAGTTGACTCCTCACCTCTTCTTCTATTTGTGTTGGGTGTTCATAGAACCCGTCATTTTTTAAATCCTTGATCCTAAAGGTTACTGTAGCTGGACATAACACATTAATTTTAGGTTATGGACTCCCTCCAGAATGAGAACGAGAGAGTAGCTAGGTGGGTGAAAATAAGGTAGCTTGGTTGTATAAGCAAGAAAACATGCTCAGAGATTTGAATGAAAGCAGTAGGTCTCATGCAAGCTGGAAAGGCAGAAAGGCGGTCAGACAAAAATAAACTCGATGAATCTAACTACCCACCCGATATGGAAACACATCTCCTTCTATATCTCTTTCTGTAACTGAGTATCCATTTCATTGTTCATCCCCACCTCATTTTGATTTTCTGGATCGATCGACAGTGACAAAAGCCTATCTTTCCTTCCTTTCTTAGTAGTATCCTTCCATCCAAGCACTCTTTCCTGCTTACTGGGTATCTGTTGGTAGGTCTCGCTCATGTGCTCACTGCAGTTGGAGAAGTCCGCTACTATGATGCAGTTTATGTGTTCGTTATAGAGAAGTAGGGTAGCTGGACACGGGTTCGAATAAGCAAGAGGCAGGGAGAGGATTTGAGGAGTGGTCTTGTCTGGTTCAAACTCACAAACGCAGCTCCTCTTAGGGTTCAAAAGAAGAGAGACTTAGGATTGCAGTATGGTTGCAGAGTGTTTGCAGAGAGGCTCGACTCTACCTTGACTCCAAAATGAATCATTTCCAACTCTTTCTCTCCACCCAAGTGCGTGTAGCCTGATATTTTTCCTAGGGTTGCAGAGTGGTTTGACTCCACCTCGACTCCAAAATGAATCATTTCCAACTCTCTCCCTCCGCCCCTGCGTGTAGCTAAGTGTGATATGAGTGTGTGTAGCCCAATATTTTTCCTAGGGTTACAGAGTGGTTTTAGAGTGGTTCGACTCCACCTTGACTCAAAAATGAATCATTTCAAACTCTTTCCGTCTACCCTTGCGATGTAGCTCGATATTTTTCCCTCTGCCCGTGCATGTAGCCTAATATTTTTCCCTCTGCTTGGCCAAAAAATTGTATAAAAAACACCTTAGGATATATATATTGTTGTATGGGATATAAAAACCCTTTAGGTCCTCATTATAACTCCAATATATTATTTTTTGAATTTTCCATTTTTAATGGCCCAATATAAACGCACGTGATATAAGATTGGTTTGTCAGTGACGCCCCCGTGTAGCTACAGGGGTCCGCACACTCAGCTATAGACTTCCACCCTAGGCCTTTGCGCACTCAGCTGCAGATCCTCTACCTACACTAAGACTCAAAACTTAGACTTCTCCCCTTATCGCTCAAGACTTCTTACTTCTACCAAACTTATTACTTCTAGAGCTTACTTACATAGCTCTTTTTATACAATCCCAAGGTGTGCAGACCATGGGTAGATATTTACAGTCAACTTTACACTTTACAAAATAAGGGCGGACAACCCTTTATGACTCATGACACCTTCGTGCTCCATGACCACAAAATGTGAAGGCCTTACAACCTTATTACAAAATTCGACCCAAAACATGGGATTTTAGCCCCAAAACTATCCTCCAATGGTCTGCGGACCATGGGTAGATCTTTATAGCCAACTTTACACTTTACAAAATATGGGCAGACAACCCTTTATGACTCATGACATCTTCATGCTCCGCGACCACAAAATGTAGAGACTTTACAACTTTATTACAAAATTCGACCCAAAACATGGGCTTTTAGCCCCAAAACTATCCTTAGTGACACCATTCTCAACAGGCCCCCAATAGAAACATCATGACTCAGCCTCGAGTCACTCTGCAGGTGTAGAGATCTTAGCGGGAAGACCTCCCAGCTCGACATGTATGACTGTAACCTCGACAGTGCATTATGCAGCTGCCTGCTTCGCGTCTTCAACCATCGGCTTGGTCACTGCTCCTGAACTGTCGGCCTGAAGCTTTTGCTATGTTTCTTTTAGAGTCACAAGCTTTCCTTCAATATAGGCTATCGCTATGTAAGATTCATCTAGCGAGGGCTTCAGTCGTGTCTTTAGCACTACTTTCTTATGTAGCACTGCATCCACCTTTTCTTTTAGCTGCTTGGCCTCCTACAGCTTTGCTAATATCTGTGTGAGTGCAGTGGTTCATGCTATGCCTTTGACTTCATCATAGCACTAATGCAACTCATGCGCTTCTATCTCCAGTCGTTGTACATTAGGGTCCTCTTGCAAGCTCATGAGGACCTCGAACGACTGCTCAAAAAGTTGCGTACAGTTTGCTACTGCACTGTCAACCACTGCTATTGCCTGTGTGACAATAGTCCCACACTTCTCCTTTACTTCTGGAGAAGTTGAAGGCTGGGCCTTCAACTGTAACTCAGTGATCTACAGGTTCAACTCCAACTGAACCCTTGCCATTTCTGTACGAGCGTCATGCACCCCTATAGCCAGCTTGCAGATGCGCACCTCAATTGGTTCTTCCTCAGGAATGGCCAACTCTAGGACCATTTTGCATGCCTCCTCCATGACTTGAAGTATATTCTTGTTCTGGTCAGTTGTCTCAGTCATGGCGGTGATGGTAGAGTCTTGATGTAGTGCCATCTTCTCAATGTTAATTCGCTACTCACTAATCACCTGGAGGGTGTAATGCCCATGGGCCCTCAGCTCCGCAATCACTCCATCCTGCAAGAGGTGGAGCACTTCACTAGGGAGTGCTACCAAATTCAACCCTATTCCCTTGAGGGCACTAAAATTGGGCCTGTCAGCTTCATTCTCTGTGGTCAGTGCTCCATCAGGCAGCACTATCACACTGGAGGCCTTTGCACGCACCATCTCGGCAGCTTCTAAAGTTTCGATAGCAAGGATAGGGGACACCATGCCAACCTATGATGCGTGGGTCTGTAGCTCCTATAGACATATTTGGATAGCCCCCAATATTAGTTGTTGCTACTTCTCAAACTGTTGTAGGGCCTCTGGGGTGATATCTCGCACCATGTCTCCAATGTCGTGTAAGTCACCCTTAGTGAGGGTGATTGGGTCCAACGATGTCTTGGTGGCCTTAGAATTCTTCCTCGACCCTCCTTTCTCTTGTTCCCTTGGATGCTTGATGTGTGCGAACGTCGCCTGTGGGTCTATGTCATGCTTCTCTATTTGCTTGTCCGTCTCTTCTTTTGTCTTGGGTGAAGGCGACCTCATGCCTTTGTCAGAGCCCCACTGTGTTCCACTGTTTTATTCTTCGTCTGCTAAGCGGCATCGTGGTCCACCGGGGCCTTGTCACCACCTCCTTCTTTCTCTTTTTGGCCAGCTGCATCATATTGAGCTTAGCCCCCTCCTTCTTGTGTTGCACGATGGACTTTCTCCCCCCCACCACCAAGTCTACTGTAGTGTGCCATTTTTCCAACCAACGATCAAGTATTGCATCAATGGTGTCATCCGTTTCTGAGTAAGGAAAGTCATACCATGTCTACACAGGGTCCTTTTGTGCCCTAATGGACACATGGTGAAAATCTACTTTAAACTCTGCATAGCCCTATAGGTTGACAAACACCGTAGGTGACAACCATGGTTTGCGATTGATGGTCATGCGGATGTTCATCTCCATCAATATCTAGAAGATCTTGCCATCCTTGATGTATTGCACATCCTTGGTTGCCCATAGCGAAGTGTACTTCACTGCTTCTGGTAGGTCTGGCATGACCGAAGGGAATTGGCTGTCCTCTAGTAGATCCCATGCTACTAGCACAATAGATAACAAAATCCATGCATAGTGGAATGTCTTGCTGAGCTCCTATGCCTCGCGACAGTTCACAAGGAACTCACCGTGGAGATAGTTTGCCCAATTGAACTGAAATCCTTTGGCACACCAGGTTGCTAGTGCGACGACAGGTGTCGACACCTCATCGGCGCACCATTTCCTCATCACCTTCCTTGCTAAAATCTGCGTAGCCACCTTTACAACAGGGTCATAGATGCCGAATATGGCATATCCATGTAGCTTCTTTACTAGCTTAAACTTCTCTTTCATGGCCTCTGTGAGGGCCTTCTCACCACCTTTTCCACCAAATATCATCGCCAAATTTTCTCCTGTGTAGAGCAACCACGTGATCCTGTGGATCAACCTATCAGTGATGGGTATTGGCTCCTACAACCATAAACACCCATCATGCACCAAGCATAGCAGCTGCTTGATGACCAATATTGTAACCGAGGTGTGGTTGTAGTGCAGCACCCATAGTAGGTTGAGCAGACTTACCTTGTCTACTCCTCTGAGACACCTTCGCAGCTCTAATGCGGTCATTCCAGTGGTTGTATCGATAATCCAATGCATCAGTTGCTTGGTCGCCAAGTGTGGGAAATTCTCATGGTCAGCCAAGACCTAGTCTTTGAGTTTTAATAGAGGAACCTGCCCCAAGCATGGTCCATCAAAAACAATTTCATCCGGTAGCAGAGGGGTTTGAAAGGGGACCTTGCTCTCATCGATATCTTTTGGCACCTTGGTCTTGCCCTTGTGTGGAGGGACATACTCAGGAAAACAAGTGATAGGGTCAACACCCTGGGCTTCAACTTACTCCATGTCTATCCTCACATCCTCATCATTCATTAGGATGTCTTTGATTTCTTCCTCCTCTGGCTCCAGATTGATGGCTTTGCCCTTTTCTTGTGCGGTGAGCATGTCCTTCGGTGGGTTTATTCTCGGCGATGCATGCATCAGTATTGTAGGCTGCTTGCCCTTCTTATCCTTCATGCTCTCCTTGGTTGTGGTGGGCTTTGGTCTCGGTGTCCTTGGCAATTTAGGGACTTCCGCTAATACTTCAGCAACCTCTAGAGAAGCTTCTTCGACCTTCATAACAATTTCCGGCATATCATCCTCGGTTATCACTGCTTCGATGTCCATAACTGTGACAGGTGTCAACATAACGTTAATTAGCAATGCTCGTGACGTCTTTGGTAAGTTCTCAAATGCTGAACTCGCTATCAGAGCCTCAAAGATTTCTCAGTTCATGTGCGCCCAAGAGCTCAACAACTCAATTCTTAAAATGCCAAGTGTTTTTCACTGGGCAGCCACCTGTAATTTATAGGGCATTTTGAATTCAAATCCGACCGCTCGCCCCAAATTCGGTTCATTAATGTTGGATTGGCAGCAGATTTTCAAGGATTTGACCCATAAATATTTGTCTTAAATGTTGGCCTCCCACTCCATTTCACCGCATTTCTACTGTCAAATCATGAACATTGACTTTAACGGTCACTTTCTAGCTGACCTGTGCGATTTCTCCCTGGGTAACGCAGCTCCCTTCGCGTTGCCGCGAACACTATGACACTTCCTTGCTTCACACAATCCTCTTCTCGTACAGCTCCCCAACCCGGGTAGTGTATTTTATAGTCTCGCACCTCCTTTTAGCTACTTAGAGCACTAAGATTGTGCTACCTTCATATAGTCACATGGTTAGACCACTAGTTTATGGCTTCACGCGACTACCATTCACCTTTCCTGGAAAGGCATCTCCATTCAATTTGACCAACTGAACTGCTCCTCCATCGGTAATCTCCTGAATGACATGGGGCCATAAATAGTGCATTCTAAATTTCCCTGGAAATCTATCAAACTTGCTGTCATATAATAAAACTAGGTCATTTACCTTAAAGGTGTACAACTTAATGTTCCAATATTGCCACATTTTCTCGTGCCGCTTTTGGACCTGTTGGTGAAATCCAGCTAGAAATATTTCTTCCTCAAGCTCAACTAGCTGTGCGAGCCTCTCTTCCAGGGCTCTGTGATCCCTCATACCCGTGAGTGCCACTATGCGCAGACTAGTCACAATGTATTCCATGGGCATCACTGCTTCAACACCATATACAAGCCTAAAAGGTGTTTGTCTAGTTAACTTCTTGCATGTCATCTGATAGGCCCATAGTACTGTAGGTATGCGCAGGTCCCAATCACTTTGCTGAACATTGCAAACCTTGGTCAGTGCGTTCTCCAACACTTTATTGAATGCTTCCACTGTCCCGTTAGCTTGTGGGTGATAAGGCATGCTTTTTTGGTGATATACCTGAAATTCCTCCGTCAGTGCACTGATCATCTCATTCAGAAGGTGCGTTCCGTGATCACTCATAGAAATCTTTAGACACCCGAATCATGTTAGTACATACTCAAAGAGGAACTTTGTAGCAGTCGCACTTGTGTAATCCTTCACAGGTTGTGCCTCCACCCATCGAGTCAAATACTTCGTCACGGTGATAATGTACCTCGCCCCTGTCTTCTTCCCTTGGGGCTGAATGGGTCCCACAAAATCTATCGCCCATTTTTCAAAGGGTTGTAACATCATCTGTGGATTTAGAGGCAGCTCATCCCTCCACGATGGCCTACCAGTTCTTTGACATACATCACATGCTTTTCAGTAAGCTTTTGAATCTTGATGGAGGGTTGGCCACCACAACCCTATGCGTAGAATCTTTTGCGCGGTCACTCTCCCTACATAATGTCCTCCCGCGGGGCCCCCATGAGTGTCTGCGAGGATACTTCTACTCTCAAACTCCAGTACATATTGTTGCAGTATTTCATCAGACCCCATTTTGTAGAGATGCTCGGAAATGACAGAAGAGTCTGCCACGCACACCACTAACTCCTTCTGTTGGATGATGTATCCTTCCGGGGCAGTTCCTATCATTAGGAAGTGTATGATATCCTGAAAATGACCATCTGTGATGTGCACTACAAATAGTTGCGCGTCAGGAAATTCCTCCTCCAAATTAGTGGGCTCTTCCCCTGTTTCGATGCACGACAGATGGTCTAGTCCAGCGTTCAATCATCCAAGTTTCATAATAACTTGGAAATCATACTCCTAGAACAATAACAACCACCTGTAGATTATCCCCCACAACATAGGCTTATTGACCAAGTATTTCAATGCGGAATGATCTATATACATCTTAAAATGGTCACCTAGCAAATAGTGTCTAAACTTCTGGAGCATGTATACCATGGCTAACCCTTCACGCTCGGTGGTGAAATAGTTCTTCCTCGCCTTGGATAACCTTCGGCTTGTGAATGCTATAGGATGGTCCAAGTCTCGTCTGCCAACCTGTGTTAGTACTGCTCTGAGCGCTATACATGATGCGTCGACATGTACATGAAACTCCTTCTAATCCAGGAAGACTAGAATTGACGCAGTGACCATCTTTTCTTTCAATACATCTAAGATTTTCTTATAGTCCTCGTTCTAGCAGAATGTGACATCCTTTTTCAACAACGTCTCCATAGGCATGGTGATCTGGGCATAGCCTTTGATAAAATTTCTGTAATATCTAGTATGTTCTAGGGTAGTGCACATCTGTTTCACACTCCTCGGTGCTTCTAAGTTAAGTATCACCACGATCTTCACGGAATCTACCATCAGTCCCTGTCTAGAAACCACATGACCCAGCAGGGTCCCAAAAGGAACACAAAATAGGCATTTCTTCAGATTGAGTGCAGTATGGTATCTTCAACAAGTATCCAACATTAGGTGCAAACTTGCCACATGGCATTTCACCAAATCAAACATAGTCCAATCATCAAAGTACACTTCCAGGAACTTATGAATAAATTCCTTAAACGCCGCAATTATTATGCGCGAAAAAATCGTAGGCGCGTTATTCAATCTGAAAGGCATTACAGTGTATTGAAAACAACCCCACTCAGTCTCGAAGGTTGTATTGCTCCTATCCTCTGGCATGATTTTGATCCGATGGTACCTAGAGAGCCCATCAGTGAAGGAATATGCTTCCTGGCCACCTACATTTCCTAACACTTCATCAGTGAACGGAGTTAGGAAAGGATCATGTACATAAGCATCATTCAACTTCATGAGATCTACACATATCCTTATTTCATCCTTCTGCTTCTTTTCCTGTACCACCATTGTGCTTACCCAATCAGATTCTTCTATGGGCTCAATGATGCCCGCCACAAGAATCTTGTCCAGCTCTAAGTGGACCTTCTCCTTATACTTCGGATTGAGATGGTAAGGCCTTTTCTTAACTAGTTTCACGTCGGGCTTCAACATGATCTTCATAATGCCCAGGTCTCCTATTATCCCTTTTAGATTTGCAAACTTGGTAGGGAAAAAATCCTAGTATTCGTGGAGAAATTCAGTGATTCTATCCACCGTCATGTCATCCTAGTAATTTCTAATCTTTGCGAATTTGGGCTCTGCCTCCGTACCAATATTTACCTATTTATTTTTCAATGGCAGAGTTATATTAGGATTCTCAATCTGCGGTCCTTTAACCTCCCGGTGACCTTTTTGTTTTAGGGATAAACTTTCGTGAATCCTCATCTTCTTCATCAGTGGTTACGTTATATCATTCCAGCACATGACTCAATTGAGTAGTCCATCGAGTTGAATCAGGTTCAAAGGATCCCGCGATATCCTAAAGGTTGTTGCTTTTACTTCTTGTAGCACCTCGTCAATACAGTCAAACTCATCTTCAAAGCTAAATGTCATTATGAATCCTTCGCACAGAATACCCCATTTATCTGTGCCATGGTGGAGCTTTGTTTCTAAGTACCAGTTCACTGGGATGACATCCAAGGTGTGACAGAACAAGTGCACCCATTCAGGTTTGGGCTTCGCTCCATAAGCTTGAGCCCATTTGGCCAAGTGCACACGTGGATCACCCTTCCCCTCATACGTTTTTGTCATTCATACCTTCAGCTTCCCAAAGCGTGTTCTCATCATCCTCCTACATTCATGCCAATCATCAAAGATACCCTTGTGCATACCCCACCATCTTGTGGGCATAGCACGCAGTGCCGAGTCCAAAGCCTAGAAGCACTAATTTTCTTGTACCTCCCTCTCAAATGCATCCAAAAATACATCAACATCATTGAGGCCATCATAAGTGGGTAGATATCTTACCTCTGATGACACACAACATAGCAACTGGGTCATCATCTTACAACTCAGTGTGGTTATCTCATGTAACTAATTCTTCCAGCGCTCCAATTCTTCATCAGAGTCCAAGGTGCAATAACTCCTGCGATCCCATGTAATTCGTCCATTTGTTGATGGATTCACCCAATCTTGGTCTCACACTGTTATCTTATAGATACAATCCAGATTGTCATCGCTCTCATAATCACGGATTGGTTCAGTATAGTGCGATCCTTCAGTAGGATCTAGGGGTACTATTACGCGGAGCGATTTCTTCTCAAATATCATATTTTGCTTCTTTAGGTTGATTACCCATTCATATCAATAGCCCAATAAATGCCAAGGAACGCAGGGTAGGGGTTGTTGTCGTCCACAATTTCTATTACCTCAAAGTCAGCCAACGTGCTTGCGCCTTCAATATCTACAATCACCCCTTGTAGCTGCCCCATGGGGATGATCTTTTGCTGATTTTCCATCCTTAACTGAATCAGAGACCACTGCAACATGGGTCTTCCCATCCGTTCCCAAGTCTTATTTGGTAGGACGTTCGCGTCTGACCCCAGATCCAAAATAACCTGATCCATTTCGTATTATCCTATCTACGCAATCAGCCTCATCTCTCATCATGTCCTTGTTTTATGCTTACCAATCTTTCATACCACACGCAGTTCACACGGAGTGTTTCCAATGCATCTATTTATAGGCTCCTGTAACCCCTTCACAGCCTTTCTATCGCGTAGCAACTTCATGCAGGTCTCTAAAAAGGTCGTAAGCATAGAAGTGTCCATCTCCTAATCCTTCTTATCCTTGCTCCCTGAGGTGGAGGCCTCAGCAAAGCTCTTCTTTGCTTCCATGAATGTTTCACGTGCATGCTCCAAATCAAATTCAACCTCCTTCACAAGAGCTTTGAGAACCCATGCATTATCTTCGATTTGTTTCCCCTTATCATCCCCTGTTGCAATTCCACTTCAGAGCACTATATTTACATTTGGATTTGATCTTCGTAAGGCTCAAAACTCATCATCTACAGGTTCTGAGTCGGATGAGGTGGTAGCACCCCTTTGTCGCGTATCCTCGCTATTAGTGTAGGACATTCCTGCATTTCATGATCAAACAGAGTGCAATATTTGCACAACGGACGTGTTGGGTTAGTGTAATCGTGGGCATAGTGTCCTGGTCCTCTGTAATTGTAACATATTACCTATCCACGACCTCTGCCAGGTCCTCCTCCACCTCGACCTCGTTTGCGCCCCTGAAAGCCTGCTCATGCCATGCCCACACTATGGTCAGGGGGCCGTGTTTCTGCATGAACCCTATAGGTGGGTGTTTTATCCATCATCAATTCATAGCTTCTACAATTGCACTCATCATGCCCTACCAACCTACAGAAGTTGCAGAATAGTTGTGGGTTTGTACAAACTTCTATAGAAAATGACAATTATCCATCATATGTTTTCCTGCTACCTGACATATAGCGCACCAAAACGTAGGCCCCATGCTTGGTCCTGCTTGATCTTCTAGCCACAAAGGCATCGGTCCTTCTCTTGCAATATATTTCACAAAGAACGGGCAATGGTCTTTGTCATGACCCTGACCTTTGCATTTCAAGCACCATACCTCTTCACGCACCTTCGGTCGAACTGTTCTATCCTGCTTCAAACTTTGCATCTCAAGGAAAATATTTTTCAATTGTACATGGATCTGCTGAACCCCCAGATTTAGATCCTACATCAGTGTTTCATGCAGTCTCATTGCAATCTCCAAGGCCTCTACCTAAGTTGTTATCTTCTATTATGACAGCGCAACCCTTAGGTGTGGGAAGAGAAAAGCCATGAACCACTCGTGGTGTTGTCCGTCTATTAAGTTCATATTAGCTTCACAGATTTTACACTTCAATCTCTGCTTTAATTCCCAAGGTGTCTCGCCTGGTTTCATCGCGATTTCCTTGAACCCCACAATTGACTATGCCTTAGATTTAGGCCTACTAAATTCCTTATTCAGCATATTCTGGATGTCTATCACTCTAGCATTTGGGTTATCATTAGAGTATTTAATGTACCAAGTTAGTGCACGATCATCTAGAGCACTAAATAGTGTTACCTTCTTCATTTGATTATCCATGACACCCTGAGCTTCTGTTGTGCATTTCATAAAATCTTAATTTAAAAAACTATAATTTGAAATAGGTCCCTTTTAGATTAAATTGGTATTAATCCATCACTCTTCTAAAGGTTTGGAAATAAACAAAACATTTTAAAACCTTTTGAAATAATCGGTCTTTAAAATAAAATGAATAATTCTTTATTATTGCGATAAAGAGATCGCAAGATCGCATATCGCAACAACAAAGGATGCATAATCATGACCCATTGATTTTCCCTGATGCAATAAAAGCAAATAGCCAATGGATATCAGGAAAACAAATAATAAAAGGCTCCTCCCCTTTGCTCCGATGTGATATCGCAATCGGCAATCGGGGAATGCGACGTGAACATAACAAACTCTCCTCCTTCAAACTCCCGATGCGAGTCAAGCGATATCGCTATCGGTGATCAGGGATTCCATAAGACTTAAATAAAATTGCCCAAGGCTTCCTTCAATTTCCGATTGCGATCAGCCCAAAACGCGACTTTCGAAAAGGATCAATATGATTTCGCTATATTATATGTTAATTATCATTGAAATCCTTTTCTCTTCCCGATAGAGATTCGCTTGCATCCAACCGCCAAAAAATCAAATCCACGCTTAAACCATTATTCGGCAAATAAAGGATATAATGAGCATTTAAATGATTGACAGGTTTTAACGGCCAATTAATGAGCAGTTATGCCTAAATCCTTTCAGAGATTGTATCCGCAGGAGCCTTATGATAAATCTTCCATTACTCATTGATTGACACAATTCCCTCATACTTGCTTTTCACCATCTATTCTCTACATTACGTTCATTTTTCTCTTGTGCGGAGTTTTTCCGCAGTAACGATTCCAGACCAAATGGGAAAGAAATCTAAGAAGTCTGGAACGCCTTCGGCTTCTATGGTAACAGGACAACATGCCACCAATCCGGGACCAAGCAAGAAGGGATTAATCTCAGATACCACATGTCTCGGCCTTGGCAGCACTACTTGGAAAAATATTTACAACCTGGTTGAAGCCGAGGAACCTCAGCAAACATCGGTACAAGCTTCAGCAGGTTCAAACCGGAAATCTGATGCTACTTTAAAAGATTTGGCTGATTCCTACCTACATAGGATAGTAGCTCGAGAGAAAATTCTTCCGTATACGGATGTGGTGAGATGGGCAATTGAGGAAATTCCAATTACGAACAGAACATTCTACACTGTTGATGGGAGAGTATTTGGTTCATTTCATCCCAATGATTTTAGACAAATGTACCATTTGCCCGAACCAGAGAAGAAGTACAATAAAGCATTTTTGGAGAAGTTTCGAGATGAGAATGAAACCGAGTCAGCGCCTATACGAGAATGGAGACAGAACCCGGCAAAACACAAACATGAGTCTTCGGGTAAGTACTCCGTCGACTCCTTATGCTCTCCTTATTGTTATGCTGGAGTCATGATGTGTCGATTGTGGGGATTACATGATTCTTCAAAATTTTCCATAGAAATGGTTCCATTGATGGAAGCAGCATGTAATAGTGAAATCATGGATTGGGGGACTATATTATCGGATAAGTTGGCCACGGCTATTCTTGAATTCAGAAACAAATCCCCTATTACTGATAGGTTCATCCCTCCATTTTACTTTAGTGCCTATATTTTGGATACCCTCTGTTTCAATTCCGAGTTTCCTGTGTTAGGGTGGAGATGGACTCCACAGGACCCTATGCCTATTCATATCTACCACCAGAAACTATGGAAAGCTCATTATAAACACCATTTATACCAAGTCTGCAATGGATTCGTGCTACCTATTTACTATGCAATTTTGATAAACTTCCCCTAAGATCTCCTCTCAGGCTGAGATTGACTTGAAAACCCTAGGAACCTGGTTTGGAGAAGAAAAATACACCTATGTAAGAGTTTTTGGCAGTCAGGCTAGACCTCATGTCCTCCCCTTGTACATACCAGACAAGCTATTAGCTCGCGAAATAACATATCAGCTTACAACTGCATCAACCACGAAAACTCTCAAAAATTCAAAGAAGCAAGTTTGGTCTCCTTTTCCTCTAAGGTGTGGCATCTATACTCTACATGATTATAAACATGCAGAGAAAGAGGCAGAAAAAATTAACATCCTAAGTCTCGCCACTCTGCCTAATAGATGCTTCGAGCCGAAGAAAGTCATCTATAACGCCGTAGATCAAGCCAAGCTTACTAAATTTGAACATAAGGAAGATGAGTTTGATGACCTGTTCTCCTCCACCGAGTCAATCTTCCAGGTGCAACAGCTAGCTAGAATGAGATACCGTGATGACGGGTTAGTAGAATTTAATAAACTTAGAGAGCATAGATTGCAAACTCTACCTCTAGATTTGTTAGCTACTACCCCGATGATACAGTCAAGCGAGCCTGAGCAACAGCTTACCAGCGAACCTCCTGCTACATCCGAAATATTTGAAGAAGTCCAGAGAAGAGAGCAGGAGGAACTTCATAGGTTAGAACAGGAAGAGGCACAGAGAAAAGAACAAGAAGAGGCAAAGAGGAAAGACAGAGAAGAAGTAGAAAAGAAAGAATAGGAGAGAATAAGGGAAGAAGAACAGAAAAGGCAGCAGGAGCAGAGCAGCAAGGAAATGAATGTTGATACTTAAGTGGACCCAAGATTGCTCGAAGAATGGCAAGAATTTAATACAATTATCGGCAATCTTGAGACCTCAACGGACGCCAAAACATCCAAAGCTGCCGATACACAAGATACAACATCAAAAGAGGTTCCAAGCAAAGGAACCAGTGGTCCACCCTCAACTACAGTAGTAGAAATAATTCCGAAGAATTCTTCCGATCAAATTATTTTGCAAGTGGAGGACATTCCTCCAGTAGATGTTTTCTATAGCCCAAAACATAGGGCTGTAATAAAGCAACAACATAAAAGGAGAAGGATTGATCAACCTTCTATGTTCCCTGAACAAACAATAACAGCCAATGTGGTATGGAGAGAAGAATTTGACCCCTCCGATGACCTGACAAAGTTATCTCAATATGCCGGTGCCTATTTGGCAGCCACCATGGATAAGGCATCGGAGATAAGCAATTTGTTGAAAGAAAAGGATCAAGCGATCGCTTCATTACAAGCACAACTATTGGAAGAGCAGTAGAAGTTAGAACAGCTACAACAACAAGTGTCCACACAACAACAGTTAAATAACCAGCTCAACAAACAGTTGCATGAAGAGAAGCAGAGGATCGATTCGGGAGAAATCCAGAGACAGAAGGAACTATCAGAGGCATTATCAAAGTTGAAGTCGATGAATGAACAGATGGCAAAGAGTAAAGATGAGAAAATTTCTCAATTATCAGCTCAAGTAGAAAGGTTCAAGAGTCTTCCCCAGCCTGCCGAGTTCAGACCAGAGGCAATGCAAATTAACAAGGCATTAATAACACAAATAAGATTGTTATGTCATGAAATCGCCCAAGTTGAACCTTTGTGCGACATAAAAACATCTATAATAGATAAGTCAATTGATGCCAGGCAGGATTTAGATCAAGTTGATGACACTTTGACAAATTTTCTTACTTGGCAGGACTCTAATGAGGGACAGGTGGCAAACTTGCCTAAAATCTTAGAATCCCATAAGGAAATCCTATTCACAGAGTGGCAGTCCCAATTAATGAAAGCAGAGAGAGTTATTTCTAGATGCAAGTTATCTACGAGCAATTTAATTGACTTGATCAATAGTACTCTCTATTTATCTAACATGATTTCTCAATGTACACCAGGTAAACTATTATCGGCCAAGACATTGGAGCAGTCATGTAACCAAGAGCTAGAAAAGAATGGGAGATTGATCTCAGGGATTAAAGTTTACTTGGGACACCTATTGGTTGTTCCTAGTAAAACCATAACAGTCAGAGAGCCGCCCTCAAAATGCCTGACGATGAATCGGTGTATCATTCCCGATATACATGATGCCACCTATGCTGCTCAAATCAATTCTCGTCTCAGCCACCCTCAAGAAGTGGAGCCAATGCTAGCAATATGCCAACTCAGGACAAAGGGCAAATAGCCAGAAGGATGAATCATCGCTGCCAATTACCAGATCATTGTGGGAGAGATATTTAAGATCGGATTATACCAATTTAATAACATTTTAATTTTGTAGTTTGTTAGCTTAGTTTAGTATTAATAGACCCTTTCATGTATTCAGAAAGGGTCGTAAGTTTTTGTATATGACTTAAGCCTGAAGTTGCACTACTGTACTTCAGGCATATTCTTTTATGAAAACTGGACCAATCTTTCCAAATTTTGATAATGAAGCTTTGATGTGAATGTGCACTATTGCCTTTATTTAAAAGTATTTCTGAATCGGAAGAAGGAATTCAAATTGCGATTGGCGTAGGGAATAATTCGCAGCTCATATGGTACTATTATCTATGTCTGATTTTATTCCTTTTATGTGAATTGTTGTTTGGTCATTTTGCTATTATTGAATATATGAATGTGCTTTAAACAGTAGGCATTATACTTTCCACTATTGGATGTTTACAGTTTGCTACTCTTTCAATCATGCATGTATCGGTAATATAAAAGAGAAGTGTAATATTGTTTTATCAATTACTTCGTTCAACTATTTGAATGAAGAAATTATCATTTAAATGAATGTCTTTGTTTATTGCACAGTGTCATCTATATGCCTATTAGCAAACACAGATTATTAAACGTTGCACTTAAAGAATAGAAGCCTCACGGGATAAAATAGTCATTTACGTTTTTGTTCATAGAATAAGTCCTCCATTTATTATCACTTGTTAGAAAACCAATAATTCATTCACCCCCTTTTATTCATTATTGGGAAATTGGTCCCATTATATCTAGTCGGAGCTACCATCCCAAACGGAAAAGGAGCTGTATTAAGGTTCGGACCGGGTGGTTATCCCCCGATGTTGATGTAACGATTTTTGGGGCATCAACATTTCTGGCGCTAGAAGGAGGGCCATCCACTGTGAATGGTGAGTAAGTCAAAACCTGCAAACCATTCAAAGAGTAAATCACCCTCCACCTCTCCTCGGACCTCTCGTTTGCACTCTGAAATACCAGTATCCAGACGAGAAGAAGAAGGATCAACTACCACTGCTCAACCCCATCATACTCCATAACGTTTAATTCCGGAGTCCCCTGAAGTTCAGTCTATCATCCAGAAACTTCAAGGCTTCTCCATTTCATCTCCTAGATCTGAAGTATCACAAGGCATTCAAACTTCGCAATTCCGCCTACCTCATCATCTCACCAGACTTGAAAGCGAAAAACTCGGTATTGAACCACCTGAGTTACCTTTACCCCAAAGGAAAAGGATTAAAAAGAACACTAAAGGTTTTGGTAGTGAAACCTTTTCTCCATCATCTTCCATCTCATCATCTCCAGTGCGAAGTCAAACACCCACTTTACCATTACATATTATTGTTCACCATGGGACTTCACCTTCAACATCACAATCTTTTCATTCTTCATTTCCACCTCCTTCCCAAACACCTGGAACACCACAGGCAATCGTTGGTACTCCCAAAATGGCTCAGACCCCATGGAGAAGTCCTGGTGCAGTCACTATGCCTGTGCCTTTACATCCGTTACCTGATTATCCTGAGAAATGGTTACCAAAGTTTAATCTAGATGCTGGAACATTAGCTGAAGAACACATAAATAATTTCATGTTGTCAGTTAATTTGAAAGGAGTAACAGAAGAAGATGTTGTAGTTAGACTTTTCCCCTACACATTACAAGGATCAGCTGGGTCTTGGTATTTTTCCTTGCCCTCTGGATCCATTACCAGTTGGAATATCTTTTTGGAATAGTTTCTTACCAAATACGGCGATGATAGATCCTTGGCCACACTCATTAATGACCTTTCCAATCTAAGGATCGAATCAAGAGAACCCATTAAGGAGTTTAACTCTTGATTTAAAAAACTCTTGAATAAAATCCCTACCGATGACAAGCCAAGTGAACAAATTAGAAGCGAGTGGTACATTACAGCCTTACCTTCAAATATAGCCATTTTTGTAGATAGGGCTAAAAAACCTACATTGGCCGAAAACATGAAAGAAGCCCTCGTTGTCGAAAAACGTGTAATCGCTTTGGAAAAGAGAGCTGCTCTCGAGGAAAGGAAATCCAAAAAAGTGTCTTTCAAGGATGATTCAAAGAAGAAAATCACCAAAGATCCATACGATATGGAGGGCCTTCAAAAAGTCCTCAAAACCATGTCAAATGAAATGGTTGAAATTAAAGCAAGTACCAGAGTCCTCAACAAAGAAACCTTATAGGAATTTTAAGAAACCTGAGTCAAAGCCTCCAAATGTTATATCCTATGCAGATTCAGATCCCGAGGAAGAAGAAGAAGAAGAAACAATTGCACCATCCGATGAATTCGAAGAAGAGGAAGTCGTTGAATGCCATCGAATGTGGGACTTCATATTGCCTAACTCCGATACCGAAGCTGAACAAGAAGCCTTTCCTGTGACTACCAGGAGCAAAAGTACTCTTGAACCTGTCCAGGAAAGTTCAAAGAAAAGGAGTGCAGGTACCAATACTACAAAGGAAAAGGTACCCACAAGGAAGCTAGCTGCAACAGTACCTCAAAATCAACCGTCATCCTCCAATATACCTACATCATCTAAGACGTTGGTAGTATCGGATTCAATGGACTATAATATTGTTGATGATATGAAAAAGACTAAGACAAACATCACCATGTTTGAACTCAACAAATTAAAACATCAACAAAAATTTCTTCTTAAAGAACTTAATGTAGTTCCTTCTTCGCCTCTTCCCAATACTAAAGCTGCAAGTGATTCAGGACAACCACCTTCTGGTAGAGTTGAGTCTACTGATACAATTCTAATTGGAGATAGATCAAATTCCCATACCCCTCCTTTCCTCTTAACGTACGAAATCTACAATCGAAATCTACATAACTGCTTGATTGACTCTGGGGCATCATCCAATATAATTCCAGCTTCATTTTGTTCTAAACTGAACATAGAGCCCGAAAAGTCTTCAATTCACATTGTGCAGTTAGATAGAACCAAATTCCAGGTTATAGGGGAAATAAACTCGGTTACAATCAGGTTATCAGCTGATCCACGAGTGGTTTAGAGAATTGATATCTTAATCACTGATATACCTGAGTTTTATGGTTTAATCTTAAGCAGGGATTGGTCTGAAAAGCTCCATGGGTACATTTATATCGATTGGTCTCATATGTGGCTGCCCTATAAGGGAAAGACAAATCAAATAAAAATCAATCGGGAGAAACACATGAACCATACTGTTACAGAGTTCGAACAAGAGAATCAACCAGTTGCATTTAACAATAACATTTTGGGAAACTATTCTTCTGAATCATTCTTTGGAAAATATATTGCCCAACCATCTCCTTTCTCGGTAAACAATTTCACATCACAAATCGAAATTTTTTCACAAACTGACAGATCTAGATGTGTTAATGTTACTGAGAATTTTGTAAATAAAAATGTTGATAATTCTTTATTTTGGTCTTTATATTTTGACGGTTCAAAATCTAGTGAAGGATCAGGAGTAGGGTGTGTTTTAGTAAGCCCTGACGGAGAAAAAACAATTCTTTCTTGTAGATTATAATTTGAATGCACCAATAATACATTTGAGTATGAAGCCTTGGTGCAAGGATTATACAAAGCTATCGGCCTGAAAGTTCAATATTTAAAAGTGTTCGGCGATTCAGAGATTGTTATAAAACAAGTTCGAAATTCAATCCATTGTCTCTCTAATCACCTCAAACACTATCAGTCTAGTCCAGGAACTTTTATCTCATTTCTTAGCATTCAATATTTCACCTCTTCCCAGATCCTAGAATGCAGCAGCTGACCTGTTGGCCAATGTTGCTTCTAAACTCCTGCCATTTGAAGATTATAGTCTGGATAGATTTTCAGTAAAGTTGATCTTTAGGCCATCAATTCCCGACAATATCACCAATTGGTGAGTGTTCAACCACGATGAAGACATTCTACATTTCTTAACTTCCGACAAATCCTACAATGATTAGATAATTGATGAAAGTGATCATGATCTTCAGATGAAAGAAAAGCATGAGGAAAACTCAATACCAAGACATGTGGTTAAACTTGAAGATCCCTATGAAATTAAAGACAGGTTTAAACATGTAACCAATTCAAAAATCCAAAGTTCTACATTAAGGTTTGAATTGATAAATCTTGGTACTGAGCAGAACCCTCAAAATATCAATTTAGGATTAGGACTTTCTGAACAGGAAAGAACAACATTTATTAGATTATTAAGAAAAAATAAACATGTCTTCGCTTGGAAGTATGATGATTTAAAAACATATGATACATCTATCATACAACATACCATTCCAATGCTACCCGAACAAAAACTTGTTCAACAAAAATTGAGGAAAATACATCCAAATTTAGAGAGTTAGATAAAATCAGAACTCAATAAACTCTTAAAAGCAAAGATTATTTTTCCTGTTTGGCACTCAAACTGGTTCTCCAACATGGTGCCTGTTAGGAAGAAGAATGGTGACATCAGGATTTGTATAGATTTCAGAAATCTGAATAAGGCAAGTCAAAAAGATAATTTCCCATTACCTACCATGGAGCAAACACTCCATTCAGTAGCAGGTTCTGAACTAATGTCCTTTCTAGATGGTTTTTCAGGATACAACCAAGTTCTGGTTCATCCTGATGACAGACTCAAAACTACTTTGAGAACAAAATGGGGAACTTACACCTATCAGAAAATGCCTTTTGGACTTATTAACGCAGGAGCTACATTCCAAAGAGCAATGGATATAGCCTTCAAAGGATTGATCAACAAAATGGTTGTCGTCTACTTAGATGATATTACTGCATTTTCTAAAAAGAGATCTAACCATTTACATGATTTGAATCAAATCTTTGAATGCTGTCGAAGGTATGGTATTTCACTTAATCCCAAAAAATCCTTCTTTGCTCTAGATCAAGGAAAGCTATTGGGCTTTATTGTTCCCAAAGATGGTATTTATATTGATCCCGACAGGATTAAAGAAATTTCTGAAATCCCATTTCCTCATAACAAAAAATCTATGTAGTCATTTTTAGGTCAGATCAACTTTGTCAAAAGATTTGTTCCCGATTTTTCTCATATCATTTTACCATTACAAACCATGATTAAGAAAAATTTAGTGTTTAGATGGGGGGCTTTGGAAAAAGAATAATTTGATTTAATCAAGCAATTAATAATCAATGCCCCCGCTTTAAACACTCCTAATTTTTCTAATCATTTCACATTGTACACTATCACGCCCGATTTATCTTATGCAACGGTACTCACTCAAATCAATGGTCACAACTTGGAAGCACCGATTTCATTCTTTAGTTCAAATTTTCAAGGTGCAGAACTAAATTACTCCGAAGTTGAAAAACAAGCCTTTGCCGTGTATAAAGCCATCAAACACTATAGGCCCTTTCTTCTAAAATCCCATACAAAAGTAATAGTTCCTTTTTCTGCAGTAAGGCAATTACTGATCCAAAGAGAATTAGGTGAAAAAATGGCAAATTGGGTTACAGCACTTCAAGAATATGACTTGGAAATCAATCCAGCAAAGATTGTTAGAGGCCAAGGGTTTTGCAGGTTATTAGCAGGAGCATCCAACATTCCCGAATCAGGTGATACAGATCATATTGAAGAAATCAACCAGATAAGTATTACTGATTCTGAATCTTAATATGCAGATTTAATCTTTTATTTGAAAAATGGGCATGCACCTCCTAATATTTCTTATAAAAACAAACGGGCTATTAGATTAAAGTCAAAAAACTTCGTTATCATTGATGATGTGCTTTTTAGGCAAAACTACGATTCAGTTTTATTAAGATGCCTAGAAAAACCTGAAGCACAAAAGGTTTTGCAGGAGCTACACGATGGACCAGCTGGAGGACATTTTGGAGCTGACACAATAGCTCATAAAATCATCCATGTTGGATATTACTGGCCCACCTTATTCAGAGATACCCATGAGTATGTAAGGAAATGCCAAAGTTGTCAAGTCTCCAGTGGAAGACAAACGAAACTGGCTTTTCCTTTGCAACCAATCAATATCGATCAACCTTTCGAACAATGGGGACTAGACATCATTGGAGAGATAACTCCACAATCCTCCAAACAACATAAGTATATCCTTACTGCTACTGATTACTTTACCAAGTGGGTTGAAGCAATTCCATTAAAGACAACAAACTCTGAAGGAATTATAGAATTCATAAACCAGTTCATCATTACCAAGTTTGGTGTCCCAAATGCTCTTATTTTTGATAATGCATCTTATTTTTCTGGAAATGCCATGTTTGAGTTTTCTATCAAAAGAGGATTTAAATTGAAATATTCTGCAAATTACTATCCCCGGGGTAATGGTCTGGCAAAATCTACCAATAAAAATCTACTCAAAATCATTAAGCGAACTATCAAACAAAATCATAAAAACTGGCACAAATCGTTAGTATTCGCACTATGGGCTGATGGAATAACGCAGAAGGCCTCTATAGGTACTTCCCCATTCAACCTTGTCTACGGGAAAGAAGCAGTACTATTGACCAATTTAGCGCTTCCTTCTCTAGCCCTAGTTCAGTTTATTGAAGAAAGACCCTCTTCTTCTATCCAACTCAGACATGATCAAAATTTAAAATTAGAAGAAGAAAGAGAAAAGGCCAAAATTACTCATGATAAACATCAACAGATAATCAAGTTATCATTTTATTCAGCTTCGTCTAGTTCTGAACAGTTGCAGGTTGGTGATCTAGTTCTAAAATGGGACAAAGCACATGAGGATAAAGGTAAACACACCAAATTCCAAAAGATGTGGCTTGGACCATTTCAGATCAGCGAGAAGATAGGCCATTCAACATTCATATTACAAGATCTATCAAGCAAGAGGGACTCTCTTCCTGTTAATGGCCTCATCTTAAAGAAATTCTTCAATTGAGGAGGTAACCCTTTCTCTTTTAAATTCAGTAGGATTCATAGTTTTTAGGACCATTAGGAAATAAAGTTGTAAAATAGCTTCTATTGGCCTTTTCTATATTGAAATGTTGCTCAGAAGAAGTGCTTTTAATATTTACTTTTTTAAAATAGAAACCTTAAACAAAAGGGACAATTTCTAAGAAATTAGGTATATTAACATTCTGAAGACGCCATTTTATTTTTGTGAAAATCCTCTCAAGATTTAGAAGTACTGTAAATCATTTTAATGTTTTCAAACTGGCCACAAAAGGGTTACCAATATCAAAACAGAGACTGATTCAATCTTAGCATCCTCAACTCTTACCTTGTCATCCATTTTCTCTTAAGGAGAAAATTTTCCATCCCATTCATCCATGTTTATGATTACTCAGAGTGTAATTCTAAAATATCTGATATAAAGATAAGGGGTCTTATCACAAGACTGCTTACCATGATCATTGAGAAATAGTCTAACCGACATTACCAACACTGCGTACCAAAACAGGGTAATGGCTTATAAGCATAAGACAAGGGGTCTCATCATGAGCCAGCTTGTTCGATTAGATTACCACCAATGAATGGCATTGTCAAAACAGCTAGCAACCAAACCAGTACAATGGATTTTTATCTTACAAAAAATTGAAAAGAAAAGAAATACAAAATATGAAAACATGTTTTGAATTCATTCTTTTAATCATACTCTAAGATGGGAGGGGTCATGGACAATCAAATGGTTAAAAGGTATCCCTCTCGAAACTATGAAAGTTTGCTGGCAGCAGAGGATCTACCTATGACAAAGGAGTCAATTAAAAAGGCTAAGTTGGAAAGGTGTTTTCTTTTATCATTATCAACCAATAGAGGCCAATTTAAAACTTAGAATGTATTTAATTTTAACGAGAGAAGGAATTAGCAAAAAACATGCTTTTATTATATTCAGAATGTGTGTATACTTATTTATATTAGAACTTTCCTTTTTGATAAGATATCTATGTAAAGAAAGTTCAAATATTCCAATATTTTTTCAGAGATAACCATTTCTTCCAGTGAATCGCCAATTGTTGTGCTATACAACAACCCCCCATTTCATAAAAATTTACTTTAGAAAACTATAATATGAAATGGGTCCCTTTTAGATTAAATTGGTATTAACCCATCACTCCTCTAAAGGTCCCGAAACAAACAAAACATTATAAAAACCTTTTTGAGTTAATAAATAATCGGTCTTAAAATAAGATGAATAATTCTTTATTATTGCGATAAAGCGATCGCAAGATCGCATATCGCAACAACAAAGGATGCATAACCATGACCCATTGATTCTCCCTGATGCGACAAGCACGAGTAACCATCGGTTATCGGGAAAACAAGCAATAAAAGGCCCCTCCCTTTGCACCGATGTGATATCACAATCGGCAATCGGGAAATGCAATAAGAATATAACGAACTCTCCTCCTTAAAGCTCTCGATGCGAGTCAAGCGATATCGCTATCGACGATCGGGGATTCCACAAAAACTCAAATAAGATTGCGCAAGGCTTCCTCCGATCACCAATTGCGATAAAGCCAAATGCAATTTTCGAAAAGGATTGATATGACTTTGGTATATTATATTAATTATCATTAAAAGCCTTTTCTCTTCCTGATAGTGATTTGCTTGCGTCCAATCGCCAAAAAATCAAATCCACGCTTAAACGATTATTCAGAAAATAAAGGATATAATGAGCATTTAAATGATTGATAGGTTTAAATGGCCAATTAATGGAGCAGTTATGCCTAAATCCCTTCAGATATTGTATCCGCTGGAGCCTTATGATAAATCTTCCATTATTCATTGATTGACACAATTCCTCCATACTTTGTTTTCGCCATCTATTCTCCGCATTATGTTCACTTTTCTCTTGTGCAGAGTTTTTCCACAATAGCGATTTCAGACCAAATGGGGAAGAAATCTAAGAAATCTGGAACGACTTCAGCTTCTGCGGTAACAGGACAACATGCCACTGATCCAGGACCTAGCAAAAAGGGATTAATCTCAGATACCACATGTCTCGGCCTCGGCAGTACTACTTGGCAGAACATTTACAGCCTGGTTGAAGCCCAGAAACCTTAGTGAACATCGGTACAAGCTACAACAGGCTCAAGCCGGAAGTCTGATGCTACTCTAAAAGATTTAGCTGATTCCTACCTGCACAGGATAGCTGCTCGACAACAAATTATTCCATATACGGATGTGGTGAGATGGGAAATTGAAGAAATTCCGATTACAAACATAACATTTTGCATTGTTGACGGGAGAGTATTCGGTTTATTTCAGCCCAATGATTTGAGACAAATGTACCATTTGTCTGAACCAGAGAAGAAGTATAATAAAACCTTCCTGAAGAAGTTTAGAGACGAAAATGAAACTGAGTCGGAGCCTATACGGGAATGGAGACAGAACCCGACGAAACACAAACACGAATCTTCAGGTAAGTACTCCGTCAACTCCTTATGCTCTCCTTATTGTTATGCTAGAGTCATGATGTGTCCAACGTGGGGATTGCATGAATCTTCACAATTTTCCATAGAGATGGTACCTTTGATGGAAGCAGCATGTAATAGTGAAATCATGGATTGGGGGACTATATTATCGGATAAGTTGGCTACATCTATTCATGAATACATAAACAAATCTCGTGTTACTGATAGGTTCATCCCTCCATTTTACTTTATTGCCTATATTTTGGACGCCCTCTATTTTAATTTCGAGTTTCCTGTGTTAGAGTGGAGATGGACTCCACAGGACCCTATGCCTATTCATATCTACCACCAGAAATTATGGAAAGCTCATTATAAACATCACTTATATCAAGTCTGCAATGGATGCATGCTACCTATTTACTATGCAATTTTTGATAGACCTGCCCCTAAGATCTCCTCTCAGGCAGAGATCGACTTGACAGCCCTAGGAACCTAGTTTGGAGAAGAAAAATTCACTTATGTAAGAGTTTTCGGTAGTCAGGCCAGGCCTCATATCCTCCCCTTGTACATACCAGACAAACTATTAGCTCGAGAGATAGCATATCAGCTTATAACCGCATCAGCTACAAAGACTCTCGGAAGTTCAAAGAAGGAAGTTTGGCCTCCTTTTCCTCTAAGGTATGGCATCTATACTCTGCATGAATGTAAACATGCAGAGAAAGAGGTAGAAAATATTAACATCCTAAGCCTTGCCACTCTGCCTAATAGACGCTTCGACCTGAATAAAGTTGTCTATAATGTTCTAGACCAGGACAAACTCACTGAATTTGAACATAAGGAAGATGAGTTTGACGACCTGTTCTCCTCAGCCGAGTCAATATTTCAGGTACAGCAGCTAGCTAGAATGAGATACCATGATGACGGGTTAGTAGAATTTAATAGACTTAGAGAGCAGAGGTTGCAAACTCTACCTCTAGATTTGTTAGCCACTGCCCCGATGATACAATCAAGCGAGCCTGAGCAGCAGCTTACCAGCGAACCTCCTGCTACATCTGAAATCTTTGAAGAAGTCCAAAGAAGAGAGCAGGAGGAACTCCGGACATTAGAACAGGAAGAGGCAAAGAAGAAAGAACAAGAGGAAACACAGAGGAAAGACATAGAGGAAGCAGAAAAGAAAGAACAGGAGAGAATACGGGAGGAGGAATAGAAAATGCAGCAAGAGCAGAGTAGCAAGGAGGTGAGTGTCAGCACTCAAACTGACCCAAGATTTCTCCAGGAATGGAAACAATTTAATTCAATTATAAGCAATCTTGAGAGCTCAATGGATGTCGATACATCCAAAGCTGCCAATACACAGGATACAGCATCAAAGGAGGTTCCAAGCAAAGGAACCAGCGGTCTACCCCCGACTACAGTAGTAGAAATAATTCCCGAGGATCCTTCGGATCAAATTATTTTGCAGGTGGAGGACATTCCTCCACTGGATGTTTTCTATAGCCCAAAACATAGGGCTGTAATAAAGCGACAGTGGAAAAGGAGAAGGATTGATCAACCTTCTCTATTCCTTGAACAAACAGTAACGACCAATGTGGTGTGGAAGGAAGAATTCGACACCTCTGATGACCTGACAAAGTTATCCCAATATGCTGGTGCCTATTCGGCAGCCACCATGGATAAGGCATCAGAGGTAAGAAATTTGTTGAAAGAAAAGGATCAAGTGATCGCTTCACTACAAATACAGCTATCAGAGGAACAACAGAATACAAAACAACTACAATAGCAACTCTCCGTGCAGCAACAGTTAAATAACCAGCTCAACAAACAGTTGCATGAAGAGAAAAAGAGGGCCGATTCGGGAGCGATTCGGAGACAGAAAGAATTATCGGAGGAATTTTCAAAGTTGAAGGCAATGAATGAACAGATGGCAAAGACAAAACATGAGAAAATTGCTCAATTATCAGCTCAAGTAGAAAAGTTCAAGAGTCTTCCCAATCTGCCGAGTTCAGAGCAGAGGCAATACAGATTAACAAGGCATTAATAACAAAAATAAGATTGTTTTGTCATGAAATTGCCCAAGTTGAACCTTTGTGCGACATAACGACATCTATAATAGACAAATCATTTGATGCTAGGCAGGATTTAGAGCAAGCCGATGACACTTTAAAAGATTTTCTTACTTGGCGGGACTCTAATGAGGGACAGGCAGCAAACTTGCCCAAAATTTTAGAATCCCATAAAGAAATCCTATTCATGGAGTGGTAGTCCCAATTAATGAAAGCAAAGAGAGTGGTTTCTAGATGCAAGTTATCTACAAGCAATTTAATTGACTTGATCAACAATAGTCTCTATTTATCTAACATGATTTCTCAATGTACACCAGGTAAATTATTATCAACCAAGACATTGGAGCAATCATGTCACCAAGAGCTAGAAAAGAATGGGAGATTAATCTCAAGAATTAAAAGTTTAACTTGGGACACCTATTGGTTGTTCCTAGTAAAACCATATAGCCAGAGAGCCGCCCTCAAATGCCTAACAGATGCAATCGGGTGTATCATTCCCGATATACATGATGCCACCTATGCTGTTCAAATCAATTTTCGTCTCAGCCGCCCTCAAGAAGTGGAACCAATGCTAGCAATATGCCAACTCAGGACAAAAGGCAAACAGCCAGAATGATGAATCATTGCTGCCGATTACCAGATCACTGTGGGAGAGATATTCAAGATCGGATTATACCAATTTAGTAGCATTTTAATTTTGTAGTTTGTTAGCTTAGTTTAGTAGTTATAGACCCTTTCATGTATTTAGAAAGGGTCGTAAGTTTTTGTATATAACTTAAGCCTGAAGTTGCACTACTGTACTTCAGCCATATTCTTTTATGAAAACTGGACCAATATTTCCAAATTTTGATAATGAAGCTTTTATGTTGATGTGCACTATTGCCTTTATTTAAAAGTATTTCTGAGTCGGAAGAAGGAATTTAAATTGCGATTGACGTTGGGAATGATTCGCAGCTCATATGGTACTATTATCTATGTCTGAGTTTATTCCTTTTATGTGAATTGTTTTTTGGTCATTCTTGCTATTATTGAATATGTGAATGTGTTTTAGCAGTAGAATTTATACTTTCCACTCTTGGATGTTTACAGTTTTCTATTCTTTTAATCATGCATGTATCAGTATTATAAAAAGAGAAGTGTAACAATGTTTTATCAATTACTTCGTTCAACTATTTGAATGAAGCAATTATCATTTAAATGAATGTCTTTGTTTATTTAATAGTGTCATCTATATGCCTATCAACGAACACAGATCACTAAACATTGCACTTAAGAATAGAAGCTTCCCGGGATAAAATAGTCATTTACGTTTTCGCTCATAGAATAAGTCATCCATTTATTATCACTTATTAGAAAACCAATCATTCATCCAACCCCTTTTATTAATTACTGGGAAACTGGTCCCATTATATCCAGTCAGAGCCACCATCCCAAACGGAAAAGGAGCTGTATTAAGGTCCAGACCGGGTGGTTATCCCCCGATGTTGATGTAACGATTTTCGGGGCATCAACATTTTTGGTGCTAGAAGGAGGGCCATCAACTATGAATGGCGAGTAAATCAAAACCTACATACCATTCATAGAGTAAATCACCCTCCATCTCACCTCATACCTCTCATTTGCACTCTGAAATACCAGTGTCCAGACGAGAAGAAGAGGGATGAACTACCACTGCTCAACCCCATCATCCTTCAGAACGTTTAAGTCCGGAGTCCCCTGAGGTTCAGTATATCATCCAGAAACTTCAAGGCTTATCCATTTCACCTCAGAGATCTGAAGTATCTCAAGGCAGTGAGACTTCGCAATTCTGCCTACCTCATCCTCTCACCAGACTTCAAAGCGAAAAACTCGGCATTGAACCACCTAAGTTGCTTTTACCCCAAAGAAAAGGGTTAAAAAGAACACTGAAGGTTCTGGTAGTGAGACCTTTTCTCCATCATCTTCCATCTCATCATCTCCAGTGCGAAGTCAAACACCCACTTCCCCATTACATATTATTGTTCACCAGGGGTCATCACCTTCAACATCACAATCTTTTCAGTCTTCATTTCCACCTCCTCCCCAAACACCTGGAACACCACAGGCAATCGTTGGTACTCCCACGATGGCTCAGAATCCATGGAACAGTCCTGGTGCAGTCACTATGCCTGCACCATTACATCCATTACCTGATTATCCTGAGAAATGGCTACCAAAGTTTAATCCAGATGCTGGAACATTAGCTGAGGAACACATAAATAATTTCATGTTGTCAGTTAATCTGAAGGGAGTAACAGAAGAAGATGTTGTAGTTCGAATTTTCCCCTACACGTTACAAGGATCAGCTGGGTCTTGGTATTTTTCCTTGCCCTCTGGATCCATTACCAATTGGAATACTTTTTAGGAGCAGTTTCTTACCAAATATGGCGATGATTGATCCTTGGCCACACTCATTAATGACCTTTCAAATCTAATGATTGAGTCTAGAGAACAAATTAAGGAGTTTAACTCCCGATTTAATAAACTATTGATAAAATCCCTACCAATTCCAAGCCAAGTGAACAAATTAGAAGTGAGTGGTATATTACAGCCTTATCTTCAAACATAGCCATTTTTGTAGATAGGGCTGGAAAACCTACATTGGCCGAAAACATGAAAGAAACCCTCGCTGTCGAAAAACGTATAATCTCTTTGGAAAAGAAAGCTGCTCTCGAAGACAGGAAATCCAAAAAAGTGTCTTTCAAGGATGATTCAAAGAAGAAAATCACCAAAGATCCATACGATATGGAGGGTCTTCAAAAGGTCCTCAAAACAATGTCAAATGAAATGGTTGAAATTAAAAAGCAAGTAGCAGAAACTTCAACAAAGAAACCATATAGGAATTTTAAGAAACCTGAGTCAAAACCTCTAAATGTTATATCTAATGCAGATTCAGACCCTGAGGAAGAAGAAGAAACAATTGCACCATCCGATGAATTCGAGGAAGAGGAAGTCGTTGAATGCCATGGAATATGGGACTTCATATTGCCTAACTCCGATACCGAAACTGAACAAGAAGCTTTTCCTGTGACTACTAGGAGCAAAAGTGCCCCTGAACCTGTCCAGGCAAGTTCAAAGAAAAGGAGTACAGGTACTAATACTACAAAGGAAAAGGTACCCACAAGGAAGCCAGCTGCAACAGTGCCTCAAAACCAACCATCATCCTCAAATATACCTTCACAATCAAAGACGTTGGTAGTATCGGATTCAATGGATTACAATATTGTTGATGATATGAAAAAGACTAAGGCAAACATCACCGTGTTTGAACTCAACAAATTAAAACATCAACAGAAATTACTTCTTAAAGAAATTAATGCAGTTCCTTCTTCACCTCTTCCTAGTGCTAAAGCTGCAAATGATTCAGGACAACCACCTTCTGGTAGAGTTGAGGCTACTGATACGATTCTAATCGGAGATAGATCAAATTCCCATACCCCTCCTTTCCTCTTAACCTACGAAATCTACAATCGAAATCTAAATAACTTCTTGATTCACTCCGGGGCATCATCCAATATAATGCCAGCTTCAGTTTGTTTAAAACTGAACATAGAACCCCAAAAGTCTTCAATTCACATTGTGCAGTTAGATAGAACCAAAGTCTAGGTCTTAGGGGAAATAAACTCTGTTACTATCAGGTTATCGGCTGATCCACGAGTGGTTCAAAGAATTGATATCTTAATCGTTGATATACCTGAGTTTTATGGTTTAATCTTGAGTAGGGATTGATCTGAGAAGCTCCATGGGTATATTTCTACTGATTGGTCTCATATGTGGCTGCCCTACAAGGGAAAGCCAAATAAAATAAAAATCAATCGGGAGAAACACATGACCCATACTGTCACAGAGTTCGAACAGGAGAATCAACCAATTGCATTTAACAATAACATTTTGGGAAACTATTCTTCTGAATCATTCTTTGGCAATTATATTGCCCAACCATCTCCTTTCTCAGTAAACAATTTCAGATCACAAATCGAAAATTTTTCACAAACTGACAGATCAAGATGTGTTAATGTTACTGAGAATTCTGTAAATAAAATTGTTGATAATTCTTTATTTTGGTCTTTATATTTTGACGGTTCAAAATCTAGTGAAGGATCAGGAGCAGGGTGTGTTTTAGTCAGCCCTGAGGGAGAAAAAACAATGCTTTCTTGTAGATTAGAATTTGAATGCACGAATAATACAGCTGAGTATGAGGCCTTGGTACAAGGATTATATAAAGCTATTGGACTGAAAGTTCAATATTTAAAAGTGTTTGGCGATTCAGAGATTGTCATAAAACAAGTCCGAAATACAATCCATTGTCTCTCTAATCACCTCAAACACTATCAATCTTTAGTCCAGGAACTTATATCTCATTTCTTAGCATTCAATATTTCACCTATTCCCAGATCCCAGAATGCAGCAGCTGACTTGTTGGCCAATGTTGCTTCTAAACTCCTGCCTTCTGAATATTATAGCCCGGATAGATTTTCAGTAGAGTTGATCTTTAGGCCATCAATTCCTGACAATGTCACCAATTGGCGAGTGTTCAATCACGATGAAGACATCCTACATTTATTAACTTCTGACAAATCCTACAACGATCAGATCATTGATGAAAGTGATCATGATCTTCAGATGAAAGAAAAGCATGAGGAAAACTCAATACCAAGACTTGTGGTTAAACTTGAAGATCTCTACGACATTAAAGACAGGTTTAAACATGTAACCAATTCAAAACTCCAAAGTTCTACCTTAAGATTTGAATTGATAAATCTCGGTACTGAGTAGAACCCTCAAAATATCAATTTAGGATTAGGAATTTCTGAAGAAGAAAGGACAGCATTTATGAGATTATTAAGGAAAAATAAACATGTCTTCGCTTGGAAGTATGATGATTTAAAAACATATGATACATCAATCATCCAACATACCATTCCAATGCTTTCTGAACAAAAACCGGTTCAACAAAAATTGAGGAAAATACATCCAAACTTAGAGAGCCAGATAAAATTAGAACTCAATAAACTCTTGAAAGCAAAGATTATTTTTCCTGTTCGGCACTCAAACTGGGTCTCCAATATGGTGCCTGTTAGGAAGAAAAATGGTGACATCAGGATTTGTATAGATTTCAGAAATCTGAACAAGGCAAGTCAAAAACATAATTTCCCATTACCTACCATGGAGCAAATACTCCATTCAGTAGCAGGTTCTAAGCTAATGTCCTTTCTAGACGGTTTTTCAAGATACAACCAAATCCTGGTCCATCCTGATGACAGACTCAAAACTACTTTCAGAACAAAATGGGGAACTTACGCCTATTAGAAAATGCCTTTTGGACTTATTAACACAAGGGCCACATTCCAAAGAGCAATGGATATAGCCATCAAAGGATTGATCAACAAAACGGTAGTCGTCTATTTAGATGATATTACTATATTTTCTAAAAAGAGATCCAACCATTTACATGATTTGAATCAAATCTTTGAATGCTGTAGAAGTTATGGTTTTTCACTTAATCCTAAAAAATCCTTCTTTGCTCTAAATCAAGGAAAACTCTTGGGCTTTATCGTTTCCAAAGATGGTATTTATATTGATCCTGTCAGGATTAAAGAAATTTTTGAAATCCCATTTCCTCATAACAAAAAATCCATGTAGTCATTTTTAGGTCAGATCAACTTTGTCAAAATATTTGTTCCCGATTTTTCTCATATCATTTTACCATTACAAACCATGATTAAGAAAAATTCAGTGTTTAGATGGGGGTATGTGGAAAAAGAAGCATTTGATTTAATCAAACAATCAATAATTAATGCCCCCGCTTTAAACACTCCTAATTTTTCTAATCATTTCACATTGTACACTATCGCGTCCGATTCATCTTATGCAGTGGTACTCACTCAGATTAATGATCACGACTTGGAAGCACCGATTTCATTCTTTAGCTCAAATTTTCAGGGTGCAGAACTAAATTACTCCGAAGTTGAAAAACAAGCCTTTGCTATGTGTAAAGCCATCAAACACTACAGGCCCTTCCTTCTAAAAGCCCATACAAAAGTAATAGTTCCTTTTTCTGCAGTAAGGCAATTACTGATCCAAAGGGAATTAGGTGAAAAAAGGGCAAATTGGGTTACAACACTTCAAGAATATGACTTGGAAATCAAACGAGCAAAGATTGTTAGAGGCCAAGGTTTTTGCAGGTTATTAGCAGGACCATCCAACATTCTGGAATCAGGTGATACAGATCATGTTGAAGAAATCAACCAGATAAGTATTACCAATTTTGAATCTCAATATGCAGATTTAATCTTTTATTTGAAAAATGGATATGCCCCTCCTAATCTTTCTTATAAAAACAAACGAGCCATTAGATTAAAGGCAAAAAAATTCATTATTATTGATGATGTGCTTTTTAGGCAAAACTATGATTCAATTTTATTAAGATGCCTGGAGAAACCTGAAGCACAAAAGGTTTTGTAGGAGCTACACGATGGACCAGCTAGAGGACATTTTGGAGCTGACACAACAGCTCACAAAATCATTCATGCTGGATATTACTGGCCCACCTTATTCATAGATACCCATGAAGATGTCCCTTTGCAACCAGTCAACATTGATCAACCTTTTGAACAATGGGGATTATATATCATTGGGGAAATAACTCCATAATCCTCAAAACAACATAAGTATATCCTTACTGGTACTGATTACTTTACTAAGTGGGTTGAAGCAATTCCATTAAAGACAACAAACTCTGAAGGAATTTTAGAATTTATAGACCAGTTCATCATTACTAGGTTTGGTGTCCCAAATGCTCTTGTTTTTGATAATGCATCTTATTTCTCTGGAAATGCCATCTTTGAGTTTGCTATTAAAAGAGGATTTAAATTGAAATATTCTGCAAATTACTATCCCCAGGGTAATGGTCTGGCAGAGTCTACCAATAAAAATCTACTCAAAATCATTAAGCGAACTATCGAACAAAATCATAAAAACTGGCACAAATCTTTAATATTCGCACTATAGGCTGATAGAATAACGCAGAAGGCATCTATAGGTACTTCTTCATTCAATCTTGTATATGGGAAAGAAGTAGTACTACCAACCAATCTAGCGCTTCCTTCTCTAGCCCTAGTTCAGTTTATTGAAGAAAGCCCCTCTTCTTCTATCCAACTCAGACGTGATCAAATTTTAAAATTAGAAGAAGAGAGAGAAGGCCAAAATTACTCATTCTAAACATCAGCAGATAATCAAGTCATCATTTGATTCAGCTTCATCTAGTTCTAAACAGTTGCAGGTTGGTAATCTAGTTCTAAAATGGGACAAAGCACATGAGGATAAAGGTAAACACACCAAATTCCAAA
>APFE031025411.1:0-15498 GCA_000404065.3 Pinus taeda | reverse complement strand
TTGCATGGCATGCCCACTTCTATTGTGTCCGACCGTGACCCAATCTTCACCAGTAATTTTTGGCAGGAACTCTTCAGAATACAAGGCACTCAACTCAAACTCAGTACTTCATATCATCTGCAAACAGATGGTCAAACCGAAGCAGTCAACAAATGTCTAGAAACCTACCTTAGGTGTTTCACTTCAGAAAAGCAACACCTTTGGGTAAAGTGGTTACCTCTCGCGGAATGGTGGTATAACACCAACTATCATGCCACCACCAAAATGACTCCCTATGAAGCAGTCTATGGTCAAATTCCGCCTTCCCCTACTTCTTATCTCACGGGGTGCTCCAAAGTACAAGCCGTGGATCAACTCCTACAACACCGCGCAACCATGCTTGCCCACCTGCGGGAGAATCTTCATCAAGCTCAGAACCGTATGAAGCAACAGGCTGACCAACATCACTCAGAGCGCCAATTTCAAGAAGGGGATCAGGTCTTTTTGAGGCTGCAACCCTATAAGCAAACATCACTCAAAGACAAGGGTTGTCAAAAGCTCTCTCCAAAATTCTATGGACCATACCAAGTACTTCAGCGCATTGGAGAAGTGGCTTACAAGTTGGCTTTGCCACCTACAGCAAAAATCCACCCAGTTTTCCATGTATTGTGCCTCAAGAAAGTGATTGGGAACAATTGCCGAGTTCAAACCAGTCTACCGGAATTGGACGAGGAAGGGTCAATCTGGCTTCAACCGGAACACGTTCTAGACACACAAGACAAGCACCTGCGCGACCGCATGATTAAAGAGGTCCTCGCCAAATGGAAAGACACCTCTCTAGAAGATGCAACTTGGGAACCAGCCACTATTCTTCAGCGGCTTCCGCCACTTCAGCCTTGAGGACAAGGCCAGTTTTAAGGGGGAGGGCATGTTAGGGTCCCACCCTAACCCCCTTATTCATGTCATGGGATCACGTCATAGTCAAGAGTCAATAAAGCCCATATTAATATTTGTAAGTGGTTAACCCCCAATTAATGAAGGGACCACAGTTAGTTACAAATGGGCGGTAGTATTAAATAAAGGGTAAATGGGCGATAATATTAGATAGATGGTATTAATAAAACCCACGTATTGACCCGTGGTATTGCATGTATGAGTCATATATAAAGGATAGAGACTCCCTGCGAGGAGCATCGTGTCTTGTTTTGTAATCGAGCTCTGCTCTATTGGAGGTTGCCCCCTCGAAGAGGCCTGTGAACATTTCTCTCTGAGTAATAAAATCATTGCTATTCTGTGTTCTGGGTATATTTTCTTCGCATATTCTGTGTTCTGGGTATTTTTCTCGCATATTCTCGGTTCGGTATTGCTTTGCAGGTTAAGAAGCATAACAACAGCAGCAAGAAGCAGCACTACCATGACCACTGAGGAATTGATAAAGGCTATGGAGGATTTAAAACTCCAAGTATCAGAATTAGAAGAGGCCAAAGAGAAATTGGTGAAGTTAGAAGTAAGTTATGATAAATCTAAAATGATAGTGGCAGAAAAAACAAGAGAGGTAAAGGCATTAGAGAATAAAGTGAAAACATTGGAGAAGGACCTCTCTTTGGACAAGCCCCTGGGAGAAATCAAGGGCATTTTGTGGGCTAACATTAGTGAATCAATTAGTAATATATGGAGTGTTTTTCCTATGGTCGTGTTTCTCCTCTATTCCTCTTGATGACTGTTGCATGAAAATGATTTCTCCTTTGGTTTCTCAATCATTTCAAATCAGGTTTTTACCTCTGGATTTTGTTTTCATGATCTCTTCCAGTTATGTTTTTCAGATGGGTATGCATTAATAATTTTGTTGTGATAGAGTACATAATTTTATTTCCTTGGAAATTTGACCTTTTCATGCTTGATAACTTCAATGTTTTCATCTGTCTCTGTAATGATTTTATACTCAATACCTTGATTTCATCATTACACTTGTTAGTGTCGGTATCTTCATCCCTCCGTCAGAGATCAAATCCTCTTGTTGCATTTCATATTAGGTGTCCCGCCCAGTCAGCTGCATTCCATTAGGCGCATGGATCATTTGACGGTAGTGGCTTTTCCTACAGTTTCCCTCATGTCATTTACCTGCTGGCTTATGTTTGTTCATCAAAAGCATATACAGTCACCTTTTTGTCTTAAATATTGGAAAGGTCTTTTTAGGGTTTCATTGTCATTAGGTTTAGGGTTTCATTAGGGTTTCATCAAAAAGGGTTTCAAAATGTCCAATAATAGCCAGCAGGCACATGAGGAGGTACCAGTACCAATAAAGTTCATAATCAAGTGCTCAGAGATGTGTTTTTCTTCAAAACCCTGTTTTGAGGAAAAACTGAGTATTTTAGATTTTATTGTACAAATTTATGTAATTTCATTTCCTTCATATGTAAATCATTTCATCTGTAACCCTGGTCACTTTCCTTAGCCCCAGTAGCTCCAACCCCCTGCAAAGCAAACAAAACACAAGTCATTCAGTTCATCACAAGCTCAAATAAAGTGAAAAATCTCAAAAACAGAAGTAACAAATAAAGTCATTTTCCAAACATTGTAAAGTGGGTTTTATAAACCAAAAAATTAAAAGCTCCTTGAATATAAGTCATTTCTTCAATTGCAAGGCTCATTTGCATTTCAAAGACAAAGTTGGGCAAAGCAAAGTCGTGTTAGTGAGCAAGTAAGACAAAGTTGGAGAAATCTGCCCAAAATCAAAGGCGCAGCGCACTGGGCAAGTGGCGCGACGCACATAGTAGGCGCGGGGCATAGGGCCGTGATTTCCAGTTCAAATTTACACGGGCGTGGCGCACACACGGGGCACGGCGCGTTGGGTTTGATTCGCGGCACATAGAGCTGCTGAGCCCGAACTTTGCAACAACTTGCTCCAAATTGCCCAAGACGCTTGGATCTTTATTTGTGCAAGTAGGTTGAGCCTCTATCATTGCTTTTCATCCAATTTTTGGTAGTTGTTTTGTGGTGATTGTCTTATGGTGGTTGTGTGAACAAAAAATCAAACCCTAACTCTTGCATCTCTCAAAGGAAACAGTGGCTAGGGTTTGTACTATGTTTTGGCTGCCAAGTCATTCCCTCATCTTTCCACTCCCTCACTCCATTTTCCGAGTTGTTTCCCCTACTCCCTAAACTCACATATTCTTAAACATCATCAATTCTCATCCCAATTCCCATTTCCCAAAATCCTCAATATAATTCCCAAACCCTATTGCTATACACAAAACTCCCAAATCATTCTCTAATTCCCTATTTCCCTAAATAAACCCTATCCCAACAATCCCTAAAATCCCTCATTTTTCCCTCCCTCTACAGTCCCTCATATCACTTTTCCCTTGGTGGCAGAAATAAAAAACATCACAAATCACCTACTTCTCATCAAGACAACACCAAGACATCTCACCCACTAGCAGAGATGGAATCTGATCCCTCATATGATTATGAAGAGGAGACGCACAGTGACTCACCTACAGGGGTACATGCACCCAAGAGGCCTCATAGAGGTGGCAAACATATTCGAGAAGAACCCACTACTCTTGCTGAGTTACAGGCTTGCCCTTTGACCATGGCATGTTTCCAACACCAGTTCTGCTATGAATTTTGTGAGAAGGTTGCTAGAATTCAATTTCATCATGAGTTGGCTCATTTGTTTGTGCTTCATTTACATGATGGTCAAGCCACTCTAGTTGGTGTCACATTCACTTTAACACCAGAATATATTTCACTAGCAACCGGTATTCCTAATGTTGGAGAGCAATAGAACAAGAGGCAGCAAATTGATAGGCAGCATTATGAACCATATATCAAGCCCGGCTATTTGAGACAACTCAGCAGAGTGTTTCCTTTTCGGTACCTCAAATATTCTTATGCTCCTTTGATGAAATTGATCATGAAGTATTTCAGCTGTGAGGGTCGGTTTTCTCGTTTATATGCTTATCATATCAGGCTGCTGATGCATTTTACCAAGGTGAGGATGATGAACATCCCTTACTTCATGTGCCAAAATATTGAGAAGATGACCACTTTAGTGTAGCACAAGACTCCTCAGCAGTAGTTCAACAATATATATCATTTTTCTCTCATTAAAATTGTGGTCATCCATCAGCTCGGCTTGCAGGGCATCACTTGGGAGAACTTCATCTCTCGTGAGTTTTTCACAGCTCCTCAGGGACCTTCAGGGGTTTTGCATGAGATAGGTGGACCTTCTTATCAGCATGAGGGTCATGAGACACAGGCCGCTAGTATGTCGGTGTTTATCACTTATCAGAAGGGCACTAGACAGTTGTTCGCAGTAGCAAAATGAGTATTATCTCCACCCGGGGTGGAAGGGTCTCACTTCCGTCATCAACACAATAGGTTCAGCACAAAGGCAAGAGGCCGTTACAGGATAAGGGGCTTTCAAGTGAGTGGGACTTCATTCTCATTGAGGGTGACGATACAGATGTAGGTTTGCAAAGTGCAAATCTCAAAGAAATCATCCAAGAGCAGCAAGTGGACATCAATGCCTTGTCCCTCAACTTTGAGAGGGCTAAGTGGATTATAAAGTATCTGGAGCAAAGGAATAAGCAGCTTGAAGATCAGCAAGTGATTATAGAGTTGCAAAACATTCGCAAGAATCGCCAAGCTGCCCAAAGGAGGAGGGTGGAGCTCACTTCACTTGAGCAAGAGATCAATATCGATCGGGAGTCATGGCTTGAAAGAGCCAATATCCACTTAGAGAGGTTGTTGGAGAAGGCCAATAGGGAGAAAACAATGTTGAGGTGCATGGCCCACCATTACATGGCGAGGAATATGAGTTGCAAGGCAAGAATCAAGAGTTTAAAGGCAAAATTGAAAAAGGCATCAAGGAGGCAAAAGGAGCATGATAAACTTCAGATATTGGCTGAGGCTTCCTTGGCCCAACACAATGCTTGATGGAGAAGACCCAGGAAAAATTTCAAAAAATTTGGGGCGCTTTTTGCATTTTTGAATTTTTGGCACAAAAAATACAGGATTTTCTACTCTATGCGTCGCGCCACGTGGCGCTCTGATAGGAGCCTCCAAATGACAACAAATCAGCATTTTTGGATTTGGCATGGAAAAATATGCTTTCCTACCAATGGCCAAGAAATTTTGACAGGTTTTGAGACCTCAAAAAGGTCAAAAACACCCAAAACATGACCTTACTGCCCCTATTTTGACACACGAGAAGTAGTGTTGGGCGAACTGAATTTTGGAGGGGCAAATGGAGGCCAAATTTACAAATTCCACTTGGGTTCGAAAGTAGACAGGTAGATCTTTCCAACACGTGCACTTGGAGTGAATTTGGACACTAGGAAGGCCTCCAAAAGTGGATCCAAACAGGCACTACGCATAGAGAATCAGGCGTGGCACATAGAGGAAATTTGGCCCAGTTTGACCAGGAATGCTCTGTTTTTTGCCTAGCTTTTTCCAGTTTGACTTTTTCACCTTCTTAATGTCAAAATTGTGATGTAATTTAATGTAAATTGATGGATCATGATGTAAATATGTCAAATTTTCACTTATGTAGGTAGATTCATCTGTTAAAAAGTTGTTTAAAACTAAATGAATCAGTTCCCTAGTTTATAGAGGCAGGCAGTTCCATTGCCTAATTTCTAGTTCTCAGTTTAGAATTAGTTGGATCAACTCCTAAACTAGTGAGCTCGACCCCTAGAGTCTAGGATGAGTTATGCTTTGTCTATACCTTGTGATCTTTTAGTCATTAGCATGGTTGGACTTTTGAGAAAGCCTTGAGCTTCATTGTACACTCATATCAGCATTTTGGCTAAGGAATTGAGACCAGGGTTTGCAGCACTCTTTGGGATTCATGTGGCAATTTGTCTTGGTACAGTGTTTTATTTTGTAATTGTGAATTTACTTATGTGTTTTGTATACCATTATCTATCGTTTTTCTTCTTAGCTAAATCAAACAAGGGAGAAAGGTAGAATCCATTGAAATTGCAGTGCTCTACCTTGGGTTTGCTTTAGTTTTTGATGTTTTCAGCTGTTTGGAGAGGATCCATGAGTTTTCTTGCCCTCTTCAACCCCTCACCTATCTAATCCTTCCATATCATTCAATTTGAAGTGCCAAAAACAATTTCCTACCTTGCCCCATTGAGATCTCTGCAAGACTGAGCCTCATTCCCCGCACCCAAAATCTGCCTTTCCATATGAGCCAACAAAACATCTTTAAATTCAATCAAACTCTTTCACACACATACCTAGCCTAAGATAATTAATTCTATCAGTCATCTCAAGTCCTCATGAATCATATTTTGCTGAGATTGACCCGGAGAGGGCCCTCTCCCGACCTAGTAGGGCTAGCTACTAGGTTAAGCGTGGTTTGATGTTGACCTATATCCTATCTTTCTCAGCCTGAGGTAAATCTAGGCTCTAACAACACTTAGTGAGCTTATGTTATCCTTTTTTCTTGAAGTTTGAAGAAAATAGATTTTTTGTTCATAGAAAAAGGTTTTGTATTCATGAAATTAATTCATGATACTTCTTCCTTCAATTTCATTCCGTTATTCTTGTTTTCCATATAGTCTAAAGTTTTTGAAATGACCATGTTTAAGGTCATTTAAAAAAAACAAGCAAAATAAGAGGTCTACAAGCTCATACTTCTTAGTCATTGCTTTGTTTGTTAAGTATAGCATATTGCAACAAAAGTTTCCAATGCTACCTTTCAGCTTAGTTTAAGATTTGACCCTTTTCTTGTCTTATTTTGCAAGAAACACTTGCCCATACTTACTCTCATTTCTCACACCTTCCCTTGTCAATATTGTTATGTTGCCTTTGTTGGAAGTGAAGGGAAGTTTACCCTTTGATTTTGACTTAAATTTAAAAACAATGGGGGTGTAAAAGATCTCTAGAAGAGTGGATTTTGAGGAAAATGGAGGCATAATGGAAGAATTTTATGAAAGGAAATGGAGGTCTAGAAGGGTATATAGTATAAATAAGAGGGAATGTCAAGGTCAACTTAGTCTTTAATTATGAGTATTAATTCATACTCGCAAATAATTCATACTCGCCAATAATTTGTTTTTCAAATATGAATTCATATTTGATTTGTGCTAGATATCTTGTTTTCACAATCAAATCTTTATTTTATTTTATTTTTATTATTTTATTATTTTGTAGTCAAGGAAGCATATGACTATGCTTTTCCAAAACTTGCATGTCTTCCTCTGCTGAGAGTTTTTTCATAAAATATTCCTTATTGACTAGTTTGTTGTAGACTTTTAATCTATGTTCATTGACAAAGAATGACGTTTCAGATTCATCTATTGTTTTAATTTTTACTCATCCATTATCAAATATTTCTTCTATTTCATATGGGCCTAGCCAATGAGTAGTAATTTTTTCTTTGAAATCATTATATTTTGAATCATAAAGAAGTTCCCATTCCCCTATATGAAAAATGTCTTCTTGATAAATCTGTCATACCATTTCTTTCTTTGTTGTTGCATCAATGATGTATGTTCTACAACTTGTTTTCTAATCTCATCTAATTCATTGAGTTGCATTATTGTTTGTTGTTGTGCTTCTGAGAAGTCCAGTCCCAATTTTGCTGCAAGTTTGTATGTATGGATATGGAATTCAATTGGCAACAAAACTTCTTTTCCATAAAAATGCTGATAGGGGATAAATCCAGTAGTATGCTTCCATGTTATTCTATAAGCCCATAGTGCTTCATTCAGTTTCTCTGACCTCCTTCCTGTGCATGTTCACTGCCTTTGTCATGATGTTCTCAAGTACTTCTTTTGTTGATTCCACTTTTCCATTTGCCTGAGGATGATATGGAGTTGATTTTATATGCTTGATTTTGTATTTCTCTATAAAGTCTCGAACGACCTTGGAGGTGAACTATGCTCCCTGGTCTATGACAATCTACCTAGCAACCCAAAATATTACAAATATCTCTTCAAAAATAAAATATACTTACTAGGGCAATTTCTATTTCCTTGGTCATTTCTTTGGCCTCTACCCATTTTGTTACGTAGTCAATACATACTAAGATGTACTTCTTACCATTAGATGGTGGGTTGATAGGATCCACAAATTCAAGAGCCCATTGTTCAAATGGCTCTATAAGTACTTGTGGGTTTAATGGCATTTCATCATAAACTACAGATTTCCTATCATTTGGAAGCTATCACACTTCTAAACATAAGTCCTTGAGTCGTTGAATATTAATGGTCAATAATAGCCTAGATTCAAGACCTTGTTTGTTGTTCTTTTCCCTGCAAAATGCTCGCCACATGGTTCATCATGACATGCTTTTAAAATATAAAAATTTTTATCTTCTCTTATGTATTTTCTAATTAAAAGATCAGGTCAAATATAAAAAATGTCTCCATTAAACCAACTATATCTAGCACTATCTCTAATTATTTTCTTTTTTTGTTTATTTGTCAAATGAGAAGGAATTTTTTTGGGTGATAGATAATTAGTTATGTCAGTAAACCATGGGGTTTCGATGGTTTTAGAAAATAAGTGCTCATCGGGAAAATTATCAGAAACAGGAACAATCTCACTAGGAAGATGTGTTGGCATTATGATACAAATGTTGTCCTTGATGGCAACTCACTCAGATGAAAGTTCACAGTGTAGCAAGTCAACAACAAAGGATTACAGATCAGACTCCAAAGAATGAAGAAAGAGAGGTATACGCTGGTTTACTTTGTCCAAGGCGTGTATACACATAGTTTAATAGAAAAAAAGTAGCATATAACGTATACACGCACTTTCAAAAGAGGAAAAGTGCGTACATGTTGGAAAACCAAGTTTTTGGTCTAAGGTATTTGATCCAAGGTATTTTGGTCCAAGGTAATTGGTCTGAGGCATTTGGTCCAAGGTATTGACCCTAGGTATTGGGCACAAGGTATTGGTCCTAAGTGGTTTTGGTCCAAGGTATTGAGAAAGGCCTAGGAGTATATAAGGAGGAGAAGATCATTAAGCCAGGGTGTGCAAGCAATGAGATTCTAAGGAATACTTCTATCTGAAGTATATATTATGTTGTAGGGTTATGTTTGGGACTGCATTTGAAATTTTCACGTGCACCTTGAGTTCAACATTGGATCAGGAATCATGAGACTTGAAATGACTTATTCTTGAATGATCTGATATTGTTTGAGACCAGATCTGATGTTTTGTGACTGTTCAATTGTTATCTATCATGATCCGGGTTTGTCTGAAGTCTGAGATTGCAGCAAAGTTCTGAGGCAAAATCGGCCAAAGCGCATGTACACGCAGATTCGACTCTTTCAAGTAGCGTATACAAAAGGAAAAACTTTTGTTCAGATCTGACTGATCTCTCTCATCAAATTATGTTGTTTTACTATTGTCTGCCAATGAAGTCCTCTTAGATCTAAACGTAAAACTGTTGTATAAGGAAATTGAGTCTGATTGATTGATTGATTGAGAAGGAAGGGTGATCCTTGCTGCTATCTATTTTGAACTCTGTAATATGACAGTAGATCTTTAGAATGTCACTGATTGGTACAGTCTGTGGTTCATAAGTTTATAATTTAGTATCTGTAGAGAAATACGTAGGTTGGGTTAAAGGAAGTAGCGTATACATGCAGGTTGGGTTCAACCGAGTAGCCTATACACTCTAATGCATGATTTGTTGTGGTTACAGCTGGTTTTCGATGATGATGTAGGGTTCTGGGTTCAACATAGTGTTTTGGTGTCAGTCATTTGATTGTTCATATTAACTGAATATTGGTTGATGCAGTTCAAGTTTAAAAGTCTTTGATGGGTCCAGTGTCAAAATTTAATGAAACGTGGCCTTCAACTTGTGGTGTTGTGATCTAGGAGTATCTAGTCTAAAACTTTTGAAATGTGGTCCTTGGTGGAAGAATGGAGTTTTCTGTAGGCTAGCACCTACATACTAGTAAACATATTGGCTAGTACAAGAGCTAGGGGGTTGTAGCTTCCTTCCAGTAGTAGCTGGAAAACGAGAGAAGGCTGTAACCTTCTACAAGTAGAAGCATGCGTACTAGTATGAGTCTGCACTAATACAAGATTATAAATATGTTTTCTTATTATTAAAAGAAGACAGAGACAACAGTAGCAGGTGGTTTTTACCCACATTTGATTTCCACCTTAAATCTTGGTGTTCATGTGTGTTGCTTATGTGTGATGATTTATTATGGTTTTACTGCACTATCTAATAAATCTCTGATATACTAGTTTAAGATCAACAAATGATAAAATGTCTAAATCACAAGTTATTTGCATATACGTTGGTTTCTTTAAGCACAGTCGTGTGTACACGCTGGTTCACTTCACTGAAGTAGCGTATATAAATCTGTTTGGGAAATAAAATTATTGATCTGATAATACTGATTCACCCCCCTCTCGGTATTATTTCCAACAATTAGTATCAGAGAAGGTCCTTTAGAAGAAGCTTGATCGCTTGACATGAGATCCATCAACATGAATAATCAAGAAAGCATGGGATCCATCAAACCGCCAATCTTTGATGGGAGAAACTTTTTTTATTGGAAAATAAGAAACACAGCCTATCTACAATCACTTGGAACAGATGTCTAGGAAATTGTGGAAGGAGGATATACATTTCCAACAAAAATTTCTACAGATACGGCAGGTAAAAAGCAATATGAAACCAATGCAAAAACTGTCAATACTTTATTGGGAAGTCTGTCACAATCAGAGTTTATCAAAGTCATGCAGCTCAAATCAGCTAAAGAAATATGGGACAAAATCGTTCTGAGCTACGAAGGGGACTCTCAGGTAAAATGTGCTAAGCTTCAAACTCTCAGAATTTAGTATGAAACTCTTAAGATGCATAGTGATGAAATCATAGCTAGTTACTTCCTACATATAGATGAGGTTATCAATTGTATGAAGAATCTTGGCAAAGATATTAAGGAAGTTACCTTAGTTGAGAAACTTTTTAGATCCTTGTTTGCTAAATTTGAATCCAAAGTGTCTGCCATAGAGGAAAAACAGGATCTGTAGAATATCACTATGACGCAGCTTCACACAATCTTAATTGCTTTAGATGAGAAAATGAGGACCATCAGATATGAGAGAAGTCACATTCAAAGCTTCAGCAAAAGGAAAGGAAGAACACAATGAATCAAGACATATTTCAGAAGAAGAAGATGAGGTAAACTTTGTCAAAAGGCTTCAACGGGGTTCTGGAAGGTTTAGAGGTAAGTTACCCTTCAAATTATTTTCTTGTGGTAGAGTCGGTCGTTATGCTGCCAAATGTCCTCATAAAGATAAATTTGAAAAAGGAAAGGAAAATGCAAAAGGGAATAGAAAAAAAAGTTGTGAATAAAATGAGTTATTATATTCATGAAGATAGTGATGGTTTATCTAATAGTGATGAAGATGAAACTGGACAAGATTACAGACTTCTCATGGCTTATGACGATGATAATTTTTGGGATGCTTTAGAAGAGGAAGACCTTCATGAAGAAATATCTAAACTCAAAATCGATTTAGAAGAAAAGAATATGATTATAGATACCTTAACATACCAACTTGCTGGAAAAGAAAAACACAATGAAAAACTAGAATGTGAAATTGTGGGTCTAAGAAAGGATCTTGAGAAAACGAAATATCTCAATCTTAGATTTGCTAAAGTATCATAAACTTTAAATGAAATTATCAAAGTTCAACATTCTCCTCTGATAAAGACAGGTCTTGAATATACTGAAGAAGCATCTCAATCACAGAAGTCGTCAACCTCCACCAAAAGCTATCTTGATGTAGCAAAGACCAATGAACAGTATAATAATCGTCAGCAAAGGCATAAAGCAGATCACCAGGTAAATCAGACTCAATTTACTCCAAGGACGAATAGAAGCCACAACCAACCTCAAATAAATCATACTCAATTTGCTCCGAAGATGAATATCAATAGAAACTACAATCACTAGGTCAATAGATTCGACAGTCATAGGAACTTCTTTAATGGGGAATGTTTTTCATGTCATAATTTTGGACAAAAAGTTGCTCAATGTGTTTGCTTACAAAACCATCATAACTAGAGAAGCACGAAATCAAAGGAATGTAACAAGGATCAAGAAAATTTCCTATAATAACTTTTCTCTTCTTGAAAATGAAATAGAATGCTCAATCTGTAACAACTTTGGTCATGAAGAATATGAATGCAAGAGAAAATTTCAGCAAACATCTCAAAAGAAGCAAACTCCATTAAATCCCAAGATATAGAGAAGGAAAGAATCTCAAATAGAAATATTTGGTATAGCCTTGTATGAAGAAGGAAAAGAAAATCAGTGGTACATCAACAGTGGATGCTCAAAACACATCACAGGTGACAAAGAAAAACTTCACTCATATGATGCCTTAGAAAAGGAAAAGAATGTCTCTTTTGGAAATGACACTCCTGCTATCATAAAAGGTAAAGGCTCTGCTTTCTTGAAAGAAAAGTTTAAGGCTGGAAATGTTATGTATGTAGACGGTTTAAAGCATAACCTATTAAGTGTCAGTCAAATGTGTGATCAAGGAAATGAAGTGGTGTTTTGATCAAATGGATGTGTTGTTCATGAGCTTGATATAGGAGAGACCGTGATCAAAGGTAAAAGAACTCCAAACAACTTATACATACTCAAGGGAGAACAACAACAATGTTATCTAAGAAAAAATGATGAAAACTGGCTATGGCATAGAAGATTGGGACATCTAAGCTTTTCCCAAATAAGAAAAGCATGCAAATTGAAGGTTGTTCATGATCTTCCAGATATCAGCATACCAGAAAATAAAATATGAAAACCATGTCAAATCTGTAGGTTTTAACCCTGTACAGAAATTACCTGCATACGAATTCTAAATCACAGGAAAAATAAAAATGCGAGAGCATAACACATAAAACACATATACACAGAGATTTCCCACTGGATCTCAAAACCGAGACTAACAGCTTGATTTTTTCATTATATTCCTTTCAATGTTACAATACATATTTATACATGCTGAAGCATCCAATACCATGGACCGAAAACCCATCGCGTCCAAAACCATGGACCGAAAACCATAGGTAGGTTTGCCCAACCTAATATAGGGTCCAAAAAAAAATTTCTCGGGGCGCTGCCCCGAACCCCGTAGAGGGGGGCTACCCGCCCCCCTCAAACCCCCCGCTGCGCAATCAACGCAACAAAGGGGGGGCTCCGCCCCCCCGGTTCACTACGTAGGTTAGTCGTGGAAAGAATATAACACAACCCAACAATCTCCCACTTGTTGTTTTCTTTCCACAGGGGGCCACAGGAGAGCTTAGTCATTTTTCCAGCCCTGAAACGCCCATCGTTTCTCTACACCAAGATAACTTCTCAGAGCTCACAGATTTTGTCAATGCATCTGCAGTATTCTTCAAAGTGTCCACCTTTACCAGCAACACCTTTTTGTCTTCTATCATATCCCTCACAAAGTGATACTGAACATCAATGTGCTTTGTCTTTGAATGATAGCAGGGTTCTTTGCCAAGAAAATTGCACTTTGGCTGTCACAGTCTATCCTTATAGCTCCCTGTACTAACCCCATACTTGAACACAATCTTTGCAACCAAACTGCTTCCTTGCTTGCATGAGTGGCTGCCATGTATTCTGCCTCTGTAGTTGATAGTGCCACTACAGATTGTTTCTTACTCATCCAACTGACTGCACCTCCAAATAGGTTAAACACATACCCACTTGTAGATCTTCTCTGATCCAGATCTCCAGCCCAGTCTGCATCAACAAAGCCATGGATATCCAACACTCTTCCAATCCTGGTCTTCCTTGGTAGCACAAACCATAATCACTAGTGCCACGCAAATACCTTAAAACCCGCTTCACTGTTGTCCAGTGCTCCTTCCCTGTTTTGACATAAACCTGCTCAATACTCCCACTGCATGTGCAATGTCTGGTCTAGTACAGACCATGGCATACATCAAGCTACCGACTGCACTTGCATATGGACCACGGGACATGTCCTCTTCCTCTTCTTGTGTCTTGGGACACTGTTCAGCAGATAACCTCACACCTACAGGAATAGGAACCTTCACCGGTTTACTATCCTGCATATTAAACCTCTGCAATATTGTCTCGACATACTTCCTCTGGTTTAACAAGAGCTTCCTCTTTGCCCGATCTCTTTTAATTTCCAGGCCCAAAATATAGTTTGCAGCACCGAGATCTTTCATGTCGAATTTGGAGGACAATTGGGTCTTCAAATCCTGGATAATTTCTTTGTCATTTCCAACCAACAACATATCATCCACATACAAGACCAGATAAATAACACGGTCACCAATTAATTTAAAATACACACAATGATCTGCTTTGCTTCTGGTGAAGCCAAGTCCCCGTATAAATGTATCAAATTTCTGATACCACATCCTTGGTGACTGTTTTAACCCATACAGAGACTTCTTTAACTTGCATACCAGTTCTTTCTTACCCTTCACCGCAAAGCCTTCAGGTTGCTTCATGTAGATTTCCTCTTCCAAATCCCCGTGAAGAAATGCTGTCTTCAAATCCATCTGTTCTACCTCAAAATCAAAAGCAGCAGCAACAGATAAAAGTAATCTAATAGAAGTTACCTTGGCAACAGGAGAAAAAATATCACCAAAATCAATTCCCGGCACCTGGGAATAACCTTTTGCTACCAACCGAGCTTTGTATTTCTCCACCTTCCCTTCTGCATTTGTCTTCTTCTTGAACACCCATTTGCTGCCAATGGGTTTCCTTCCTGCCAGCAACTCCACTAGATCCCCAGCCTCATTTTTGTGCAAAGATGCCATTTCATCAACCATGGCCTCTTTCCAGAGTTTTCCATCCTCTGAATCCACTGCTTCCTTCATAGTTCTGGGATCATCATCAGTAACAAATAAAGAAAAATTTGAATAGAAAGTAGATGGAATATACCTTTCTGGATGCCTTCTTTCTCGAACTAATCTTCTCACAGTCGGAGCTTGTGGCTCTTCATATTCTGATTCCTCCTCTGCTACAGAGTTTGATTCTTCCTCCTTTAGTTCAAACTCTATCTTCACAGGTTTCTTTGGTTGGACTTCACGTTTAATAACATCTTTCACCTCTCTGAACACCACATCTCGACTGTACACAACCTTTCGTGTGACTAGGTTCCAAAGCTTATAACCCTTTAAACCATCCTTATACCCAATAAAGATGCACTTTTCAGATTTACTATCCAACTTGGTTCATTTCCCCTTTAGAACATGTACATATGCATCACATCCAAATACCCTCAGATGTGAAAGAGAGGGTTTCTAACCAGTCCATACTTCTTGTGGAGTCTTATCCTCCAACGTTGATGAAGGTGACTTGTTGACCAAGTAACATGAAGTATCCAACGCCTCTGCCCAGAATTCCTATCCTAACCCGGCACCACTGAGCATGCTTCTTTCCCTTTCCATCAACGTCTTGTTCATTCTTTCTGCAACTCCATTTTGCTGAGGTGTATATGGAGTAGTCTTCTACCGTGCTATACCAC